>JABFPD010000356.1:0-12159 GCA_022817545.1 Cremastobaeus sp. ZL-2020 | reverse complement strand
GGCAACATTCGCCCACAGATTCAGCCACAGAAATTATCTGTGGCAGAACCCGTGGCGAAATTGTGGCAAAGCCTGTGGCGACCTTCCTCCCACAGGTTCAGCCACGGTACAAATTTCCACGCGGGTAGCTAGTTGTTATTAAGACCAGGTGAAGTTTTCCATAGTATTTTAGGCTGTTTCCCGATCCTGAAGACGCTGGATGTTATACCGCTGCTTTTCGCGCACCTTGTGGTAGTTCGCTGCAACACTTTAACCCTGAGAGGGTTGAAGTCTCCCATTCTTATCTTTATGTCACTCTTCAGTGAGTGCATAAGCCATGTTCAGTTCCGTGGGGTCATAGTACTGGATGATAGTAATATTACGTACCTTAGAGTAGAGTCTGACAAAAATGATTCTGTCCGAGATTGGATTAAACTTCAGCAGCTGTTGGGGAGAGGAGAATGCTTATTCTCTTTATATTGTTGTTATCATTTATAATACTTTATAACTAACTTTTCAAATTTAAATTTGCGTACGATCGGGCCACAAATGGCCTTTTGCGTAAACTAATGCCGGGCGGCAAAGTCCCTTTGATCCCTCGGGCAACAAAAGTGAAAAGTGGCTAGTTTTGCCGCCCTAGAGCACAAACAGTTTTTTTACCGCTTGGCACTGCCGCCCGCAACGTCCTTTTGCGACCCGCTGGGACACAATAGTATTTTGGACCCACCGATAGACCCGAGGGCTTATCGGTGAGGGATGTACTTGATTGGACGTAAAAGCCTTTGGCGCCCATGGTACACACTAGTATATTTCGATACAAGGGCGCTTGCGCCCGGGTGGCAAACGATGTTTTTCATAACGAGGGAGCATGCGCAAAATTGACTTTTCCACACGAGGGAGAAAAAATTAATTTTGCGCACGCGGAAGCGTGCGCAAAATTCAATTTTGCGCCCTAGTGCGGAAAAGTCAATTTACGCACGCGCCCTAGTTATGAAAAATTGTTTGTGTTCTAACGGGCCTCAAAAGGACGTTGCGGGCGGCAATGTCGGACGACAAAGGCTTTTTTGTGAATTTTAGATATAGATATATTGCTAAAAATATTAATGTTTTAATTTATTTAAAAAAACTTTATAAAACGGTATATCGGATAAAATTAAGTATCGTACATTCAAATGTTACGAATTGAGTGCCAAAATGATAGTACTATCAAATAAACTGAAGATTTCATTTTGATTTCATTTTTTCAAGGTATTGTAAAACTTGAATTATGATATTATGCGTATGATAATGAAATACCTAATCATTAAATTTTACAAAATTGATCCATCCCTTATTTCAGGAATGATAAACTAGAAATATAATCCATTAATCCACTATTTATTCCAAATAATTTAGTTATTCCAATAATCCCAACTTTAGTGGATTGGAAAATTAAAAACAATCCTTAATCCCAAAAAAATTTGGTTATGAAATATTTTAATCCCGCATTATTCCAACTAGGTTTAATCCCGGAATATAATATGTTACCAATTTATGTACAATACATTACCAATATATTGTTGTATAAATAAATGTGTTGTTCATTATTTTATTGTAGCGTTGTCTCTAACATCATCAATGTTACAGTTAATGTACGGATTCATTACTTTTCTTTCAAAACATGTCTTGGAACATTGTGTTTCTACAACACAATTGAGAACAAGCAAACATACCGCTTGTATTTAGTTTCAGCTAAGAGCCTTTACAAAGCATTGTCACATAAACCTTTGCCAGATATGATGATTTATCCGGAACTGTAAACAAAATAATGAACATGAATTCTTAGAATATTTTAGATTGTGAATGTAGCAGCATTATAAAGAGTTTGATTTTCTGTAAGCGTGCGGAAAATTATGTTTTTCCGCATTGCAACAATTTGGAAAAATTCTTCTAAGGAATATAATAAAACTATAAATGAGAAGTCAGCATTTTACTCATTCATTATTGAACATTGAAAATATTCAAAGTATGATTACTTAGAATAATCAACTTTGCTCGAAACAAGAAAGAAAACCGCCAAAACCAAAGATTAATCATTAATTTGGCAGTTTAAGTTTTGTCCTTGTTTCTTCAACACTGTCCGTTATATGCAAAGCAATTTCTAAAAAATATTATTTTTTTGTAATTATACAATGTCGTGTATATAGTGTTTTATATAATATACATAGAAATTAAAAAAACAAAATAATTGAAATACGAATAAAATACAATAAAAATCATTTTATTTGAATTAGAATAACATTTCACAAAGCCGATGATAATAGTAAGCAATATATATCAAATTCTTTAAATTTTAAGACCTAATGACACTAAAACTAACACAAAATGTTTTTCTGCATTAGTATCACAACATAGCCAGTATCCGGAAATATTTCTAAGCTATAGCCGGTTCTTCTTCTCACTCTTCAATTCTTGCTTTTACCTCGACTGATCTTTAATAATGTATTTTTCGCCCTTTGATGGTGTATCAATAATAGATTTAAATAGCAAATAATAAATATGTCAGGTCCACATAAACCTCTCATGGTTTTTAAACAAACTTTTAATAGGTGAGAATTCAATTGCAGATTTCATTTCATATGCATAATGTTCACAACTGTCAATTTTTTCACCTATTACCACTATTTATTTCGTACTTAGTAAAAAATCAATAAAATCAAACTTTGGACAATGTCAATAATGTAAAATTTACCTGTTAGTGTTTATGATACATATATTTTCTCATTTGTTCATTTCTTTAGTATTATTGTAATAATATTCGCCAATGAATGAGAAACAAAATCAATACCATAAAATTAAAGACTGAAACCCCAACACCATGTAGATATTATTTTATTATATTTGTTTTTAAATAACAACACACGTTAGTGATTTTAATAGTTTTACTATACCATAGTAAAAATATATAACATTCATGATATTTTAATGAATTTAATATTGGCAGAAAAAATTCCTTGAATGAGGATCGAACTTGCCGAGCGCATTACCCATCTAAAAAATTGTCTCTGTGCCATATATGTGATATTTATGTAACATATGAGTGACACATGTTTATTAACATATATATATATTAGTTAGAATTTTTAAACATTCATACATGGTAATTTATGAATAATACTGCAACATATATACATTGAACACACAATATATGAACATAATCTTCCTTGTCTATTGTAAAAAATCACGTATAAATAATATTAAAACATGGATAAAACACATCATATATGGCAATAAACGAAATTAATTGAATTCTTTTATGGATATGAACTTTAAAAAAACCTAATATGTTTATGAGATTCAACTTATGGTTATCGACTGTTGAACGATATGAATTATGAATACATAAAAAACGAAGTGAATGTCGCTGAATGCTTCATTTCAATACTGATTTTTTAACTCAACTCTAATGGTGAAATACACTATTTAAATAGTAACTTTACCATTCAGTTTTCTCAGTGTTCATTGCACCAAGTCCATTAGTAAAATGTAGTTGCAGTTATCCTAGTAAAAATGAAAATATATTCCCCATATATTACCAAAATAGTTTTAATATATTGCCAATATAGTTTAAAATATATTTACCATATACATTTAATATATTTCCCATATAATATAAATATATTATCAATATATTTCTAACAGGTGGGAGTATGGATTATAGATATTCCTTTATTCCTAGAATTTGGAATAATGGAATATATTCTAATTTTCTATAAATATTCTATTTTTCTCACATCTTAAACGCAAAATCAATTTCAAACTACATTTCATTATAAAATTAGATTATTTATTGTAGAAACTGTGTATAAAAAGGAAGAAAATCGCGCTTTGGTCAGTATATAAGAATAAAACAATTGTTTCTCGTTTTATTTTAAAAATCTGTATTGTCGATAAAAACCACTTCTTCCTCATCTGAATATTATTTGCAAGGCTGGGCAAACTAGTCACTCAAACTATTTTAAATAGAAAATAAAAAGTCCTCAGATTGAATATTTCAAATAGAAATAGTTATTTGTGCATTAATTGGGGAATATTGGCGATTGTACATAAGCGTGATTTTCGTAGATTATCAAAAGCGCTAATTACCCCGCATTTTTCAATCAAAATCATGAAATGGAATTCATCAAAAGCACAAATTGAAAATAATCAAAAGCGCGAAGGAAAAATAATCAAAAGGGCGATTGATTTTTGACAGAAGCTGAAAGCAAGCATTAAAAACACGCGAGTGTGCAATCGACAACTCCCCAAATGTTGCAGAATTAATTTTGTAGCATTAGTACATTGAAAGTCGCCGCTCGCCTATAGCACTGAAAAATACTATTGTAAATGTTATGCATATAAAATTGTGTTGCTTCGAGGAGTCAAATTCTAAACGTTCCCTTCCTCAATTTAGGTCTACACTCGAAATTCTTAAAGTATACTTTTAATTTTTTTGAGATCATAAAATATGAAATTAATGTCCATTCTTGAACAATGCGCGTAATTTTTTGTGTTTAAACAGTTCTGTGTTTAATTTTTATCTGTAAGATCGGACTTCTGTCATGTCGTTGAGGTAAAAAATTGCTTCCTTTATTTTATTGTTTTATTGCATTAACAATTTTTAAAATGTTATATCAAAGAGCTATTTTGAATATTATTTAAAAATAGATCTTTCATACTCAATTGTGGCTAGTTTGCACAAAAAGACATTCTGAAAATTTTGTCGTATATAGATTTTCACTAGAACTTCAATATAGCCCAAGCCCACAATTATACGCGCTATTGAAAATATACCATGCAAATATTAACAGTGTCAATTATATTCCATCTTCATGTTGCACAATTACTGAAAGAAATTAAAGATTTCATTTTTGCTAAAATGAAATTTAATTTAACTGAAGATTTCATTTTGATTTCATTTTTTCAAGGTATTGTAAAACTTGAATTATGATATTATGCGTATGATAATGAAATCACTGTAAAAACTCGGCTTCAAAAGCGTTCTCTGGGGAACGTTTAAAACGTTTTTAGTGATTTAAACGTTCTATGCAGAACGGTAAACACAGAAAAATCATTTTAAGCGTTCTCCATGGAACACTTTTGACGCCGAGTTTTTACAGTGATAATCATTACATTTGACAAAATTCATCCATCCCTTATTTCGGGAATGATAAATTACAAATATAATCCATTAATCCGCTATTTATTCCAAATAATTTAGTTATTCCAATAATCCTAACTTTAGTGGATTGGAAGATTAAAAACAATCCTTAATCCCAAAAAAATTTGGTTATGAAATATTTTAATCCCGCATTATTCCAACTAGGTTTAATCCCGGAATATAATATGTTACCAATTTATTTACAATACATTACCAATATATGTTTTTATTTACCAAAGATAAAAAAATATATTGGAAACGTGAAAATATATTGGGAATACATTGGCAATATATTAAGAATATGTTAGTTATATATTTTCATTTTAACTAGGGAATTGTTATTGCTAAATTAGCTAATAAATTATCAATTTTCCTAACTAGGTGAAAATAATCATATATGCTACGTAGATAGCAATATATATAACAGATATATGTATGTTGTTATATATGTGAAGGATATGAAGATATTTTTCGCTCATCTGTGACATTGTATTCAGTATATATGTCACATATATAATATTATGCGACATATATGTCGAGTATATGCAACATATATGGGCCATAAATATTTCTTTTCGTATTTTATTCCTCTTCGTGTACCAGCGCTTTTTATTTCCTAGACTCGACCTATTCTTTTTCTTCTACATGTTAAATACTGAATAAACAGTGAATATACAATAGCAATAAAAATATACAATATAAAATAATATTTCGCATAATGCTAATATTATCTACCACTTACCCATAGAGCAAATCATATTGTTTTTTCGCCAAAGTAATGGTTAATTTATCAAAGCGGAATAAACAGTGCGTTTGCTATGAATGAGCAAACTGTAAGATATATCATGTACCATACATAAACCTTTCTGTATCATTAACTGACTGTATTTCTATTTTTGTCTAATTATATTTTTAAATAACATTCCGGCAATATTGCCTGGAACTTTGCAATTCGCTGAGTACAATATTTCTCACTAATATAGGACGCTTGAAATACATTTGCTATTATAATTGCCTGTATCATTTTAGCAATTAAATAGATTTATTTGAAATTGGAAATTATACCATATATTGTCGACATATATATATCGCTGACTGCGTAATGAACAGTATATTAAAAAAGCAACTATCGCGCGGATCTACGAAACCGATAAACTGGCAGCAAACCGTCATTTTTGCTAGTAAAATTTACAAAACAGCCGCTGAATCCAGTCGCTGAAAACAAAATACAAATAAAATATCAGTCAAAGTGGATATCGTATTGCATTTGCACTATACTTGAGTATATCAACACAGCCATGTTTATCCTTGTAGCGAGTTAAACATACACGGACTATATATATGCTTCAATATACGTTCATATATGAATCTACAAATGAAGCCACAAATGAACACATATAGAAACACATTACCCCATATGTACCCAATTTATAGCCACTATTAAATTATGTATGACACAACGCACGCAGTACGCAGATACATGGATGTCTCCAGATCATTGAACGCTCGATGAGAATCTACCAGGAACAAGTTGCCGACTTTCCAGCCTGGCGAAAAACCGACCCGAAACGCACTCTTATGCATTTGTCCCCAATGAATCACCAGCAAAGCCTAATTGAATCGTTCAAACGAACGCTCTTTTATTAAGCAGGCAACTCCGTGAACACGGCGATGATTAAAGATTCGAAGCAACTACATCAATCTAAGTTATCTGATAATCGCGCGAATTAAAGCGCAGGACACAAATTGGCGAATAATTCCGCTACAACATATGCGCGATATCAAAGACAATTCATACACGACCCACATACGCTTCGTAATACACGGAAAATTTCGCCATGACACAGTGCGCAGCACTGAAAAGTTTCAGCAGTTCCAGTTTGACTAACCGAAACGCCGGTAAATCTCCGGCAAAGTAGCTTTCATAACAAAACACGCCGAGAGTAAATCAAAGTAAGGAGCCGCGCTATTAATTGCGAATTCTGAACCGACCGATGAAAAAATCATTTGCGTTCGCGATTTTCCAATGAATCTGTTTTTCGGTAAAAATGTTAGTTGAATATTCGAGTAAATGAAATCAGATAAGAAATATTGCAGTTTTTAGAATACTTTATAGTACCTGTGAGATATACACCACCGAGAAAACTGAATGGTAAAAGTTACTATTTAAATGGTGAAGTACACTAGTTTAGTGGTAATATTACCAATAAAATAGTGTACTTCAATATTTAAATAGTAACTTTTACCGTTCAGTTTTCTCAAAGAATGAAAAAAGTACTTTGTAAAATACCAATAATATTCATAGTTATAGATGGAATTTTACATAAATCAAATATGTAAAAATACGTGGTCCCAGTAAATTTACCCCGATTATTACTGGAATTTGATGATAAAAGACAATTTACAATACTTCCCCTATGCGAAATATTTGTATAAAATACAATGATCCTAACATTGCCAAAAGTATCTAGTTTTGGAACCTGAAATTGATTTTTAGATTTATTGTTTCAGAAAGTCAAAATTCCATTCTTGAAAAGTGTTCCAAATATCGGCCCCCAAAAACTACTGTTTTAACCGAAAATTAATTGCAAACGATATTAAAATCAATACATAAAACTTCAGGAATATTGTAGATCAAAAATGAAAACATTTTATTGCACTTGGAAAAATAGTAGTCTCATGGTCAAAATAAAGTAAATGCACAACTTTCGCACATGTTGTAAAATTTACAACAGTGTATGTCAATAATTACAGCAATTGGATTAATTTTCAATATGAAGTTCTGTAAATTTTCACAAATTAAAAGTACACCCAGGTGCAGGTGTTATAAAATATGGTAAATTTTACAACAATTTTATTTCAGTGTAGAATCCGCGAAATGCGCAGAAATTGCCGCGGTGTGAGCGGCGTTATGTTGTTTCTGTACGATTGAAAAGTGCGCCGCGTTCGAATTTGTTGAGCAACAAACGAACGGCCATTTTCGTGGGTCGTGAATAAGTGACGAAGCCGCGATCGAGTGGCAGCGCGTGTCGCGAGGCATCGAACGCGTCGAAATGAGACGCTGTGCTTTGACACAGAAACGCAGCGCAGTCGGAGTGCAGGCGGAAAATCGAAGCTCCGGACGGGTTTTGGCTGAAAGTCGGCGGCTGTTTCGCGAAACTCCGGAGCGCCGAGGGATCGCGTTCCGGTCTAACTGGGTTAGAAGGGACGGCGGGCTCTTGGAGCGAATCGGCGCTATTGACCGAGGCGGGCGATTAATTTATTCTCGGGTTGTTTTGTTTTTCGGGCGACCGTTGGAGGTTCGGGCATCGGTTGATCTTGACTAAGGGGCGAAAATGAGCGAAAGGAGGAGATCTATGAGAGCGGATGGGAAGCGTAGCGGGAAAAAGTGGGCTCGGGGAAAAAGGCGGACAATAAGAAAACAAAGAGCGCTGAAGTGCAATATTCTTGCTGGCATCTTCGTCGCGCGTAAAATTCGTCCGCTGGCAGCGCGCGAGCGAGCAAATTTAGGGTGGTACACGCTGGACTAATAACAAAGGGGACGCGAGGAGCGCTGGGGAGAAATGCCGAGAGAAATTGGCCGTCCTTGTCGGGGGCGTGCATATCATCCGGCGGCTTCTCTTTCGCTCTGTTAGCTGGGTGACGAGGGAAAGCAAGTGCGCTTGGACGAGGGAAGGCGGTGACCCGCGGTGCCTGTCTGCTGCTGGCCGCGTTTCAGACCCGCAGCTCTGGCGTTATATAGGGCTATATAGTGCGCTGACATGGGGTGGCGATCGCGGGGTACAACGCGGCGAAGGTGGCAAGGGGGGACGATAGCAACGATGAGAAGGCGATAGCGGCGCGGCGCGCGGCATGGGGGATCACGGGCAGGATGGCGCGAGGGGTGCAAGGGAGCGCCGGGGATCATCGGGAGGACGGAGGTAATTTGAGCGTCACACGCCGAGTGAGCGAGCGGCAACGTCTATGTGCTACATAAAGAGCCCCCTTATGTATCTAACCTATCGCGAACCTACGATGCGACGACCCATGTACAACGTGTCCAAAAGTCCCTCGTACCGCGTGTTACATCTGTGTGGGTATGTGTCGCGCTATCAGCGCACACACCGCCCCGCGTGTATATACACCGCCTATGTACCGCCACACCGACGAGTTTCTTCGCGAGCAGCTGTCGCGTAGACGTATGCGTGCACGCGATTCCGTGTACGTGAGCCTGTGTGTGTGCGCCTGCATATGCATGTATGTGATATCGGTCCTTCAATGCGGTGACCTAAGATGGCGCCCGATGGGACATTCTAGGATCAGAACTCCGCTGTAATTAGAGATACATCATGTATTTTGCATCACTTGCAATATTCAGCCGCCCGAGCCAGCCTTCTTTCCGCTTTTTCGCTAGTCAATGTCAGCCCAACGGCCACACCAAATCCAGCCTTAATAACCCCACTAACGCGATCATTTTCCAAACAAGTTTCAGCACTTTCGGCTGACCTGGAAATTACGCCGAGCAACGACGCCGATCACCAGCTCGCGGCCACCGACAAAAATTCGATCCGCCGATCCACATCCCAAGGCTACGTCCAAGGAAATCGTACGAGCATCATGGAAAACTCAAGACTCGCCGCCAAATGCCGCCTTTTCACACATCACGGCTTTTTTCTCCGAATCAATGCAAGAAGTTTCTCACTCTGGGGCACTTTTGTCATTTTGAGACACTTCCCCTGTCTCATTTTGAAATTTGAAACGCAATAAACGTCTCAAAAGGGTCTCAAAGCGAGACACTCCCTTTTTCAGTGATTCTACCTCTTTAATTTGGCGTTGTTTATTTTTGTTGCACTTGTAAACACGAACTTGATCCGTAGTGTTTTGGAAATTAACGGAACCCCGACGAGCAATTTTGTGCGCTATAAACGCGTTTCAATAAAGACGAGAGAATTATTGGACATTAGTTGTCACTGACTGGAAATTCCCGGTTGCACAACTGTACAGTAAGAAGTACAGTGAAAAGGCGAAATTCCAGCTGGAATTTCGGCGTCATCTGGTTGCGGTATTTTGAAGGAAAATAGATTTTGGTTCCTCGACGAGAAAAACCTGTGGGAAAATAAAGAAAAGCCCGCAGGCAAACAGGCGGGGTTGAAAAATTCGAGATTTTGACTTAGCGGCGAAGCCTCTTAAAACACGAAAGCCGCTAGTCGCGGCCACATAAATAAGAACCAAGTTGCATCACCGCAGAAATGCAAGCAACGTAAAAATCAATCAAGCTCTGATTGTCTTCGGAAAAGGATTTTCGACGACCTGCGAGAACGCAGTTTTCGAATAAATAACCGGATTAAACGCAGTCTCTTCCTGAGACACCGATCGAAAAAACTTGGTCAATGATAACAAGTTTTAACCCTTTACAGTTACACTTACGCAGTGAACTTTGGATTCGTGTAGCCATATTTCTGACAAATTGTCGCTTATGGTTTTCACCTGTCGGTGCTTTTTTGGAGAGTTATTTTTTGTTGCAAGGATCGATTAGTCATTCCGAAATAACCCGTTTATTTTTGAAAAACTACTTTGAAGTGTTTTTTAACAAAAAAGGGTAAGTGTTTTAACTTTTTGCGCAGATACGTAAAAAGTTACAAGATTGCAGTAAAGAGTCGATTATCATTGAAGTATGATTCGACAAAAAAGATAACGCATAAATTTATAATCAAACCACTGTTTTCTATAAGTTTTTCTAATCTCGGAATTCTCGGGTCCAGGTCCTGGTCGCATATTTCTAGGTAGGGCGAATCAAACGCCTCATTGAATACTGCGTTATTATATTAATCAATTTCCTTTTTCATTAATAATAATGAATTTTTATTTTTCATATATATTTTTAATGCCGCTCTATGCAGACATTCGGATTTGTACAATAATAACAAAATAGTATATTGTGTAACAAGGGCATAATATTAGCGATTCGTTACAATTACGCTCACTATAAAAACTAGCCGTTTGAAATTATGAAGCGTTCGAAAAAGATACACGTTTGTATAACGTTTGAAACACAAATGTGTTAAAATTAATGGAGGTTATGTGTAAGTTTTTATTGATAAATGAGTGTAATCATCTTGTTTTATTGATGATAAACAATTAAAGCGACAATTTATTAAGATATCATTCGATTTAAATGGCCCTGGATTAATTTTTTGAAAGATTACTAAACAGCATATTATAATATTCAAACACCTCTAAAGGTTTGAAAAATCACTACAGCTAACGCGACAAAACGTTTGAAAAGTGACTATAAATCCGTTTGAAATTCAAACATTTGTTTTTACAGTGCTTGCAATACGTATAATACTTTTTCGATAAATATGAAAGGAACACTAATTTTCCATTTTCATATTCAATTCGAAGAATACGTATGGAAAAGTGGCCATTCCTATATCAGTCACTACAAAAACAAGTCTCTTTTTTTAAAATACTTTCGGTCAAAAAGACAGTAAAATGTGTCTAAAAGCAGTTATTTTTTAATAAAAAGCCACTTTTTTGTGTATTTGATCGAAAGTGATTAAAAAAAGACACTTTGTTTTTGCAATGAATATACAGAAATGTTATTTGTCTGGAATGAACAAAATTTTTGCACAACAAATTATCACTATTATTTTCCACCAACTTCATAAAACAAAAAACTTTAATAGAGCCACTACACGATTTTGACTTATTTGTTAATATTTTGAGGGCGGACCAAAGAATCTTGTTTTAGTCCAAAAACCAAAAAGACTATTTTTTCGCCCAGGAAAATTTATTTTTCTTACTTATTCAACTAAAGAAATGTAGCCAATTCCAGGCGGGTAAGAAACGTTAACGATATTAGTGAATTCCTGCACACTAGTACAAAAATGTCCACTTTTCCATACCAGTTCAAAATTAGCATGTTGTTGAGATTTTTGTATCTCATTTTATTGTTTTAACCAAAAAACCTAATATAATGACCGCTGTGTCTCAAAGTGCAGAAATAGTTTCCATTTAAT
>JABFPD010000355.1:0-12184 GCA_022817545.1 Cremastobaeus sp. ZL-2020 | reverse complement strand
GAATACAAAATTCGATATTTTAACGATTTTTTTGTGTCAGGAGCCATTATGAAATAAAGGGAACAATTATGAACAATGTCAAGTAAATTACCTTAACGTACAAACATTGTGTGCACTTTTGGTTGAAGATTTGATCAGATTCTCGTACTATTTCGGTACAAAAATAGACTTTTAGAAAAAAAACACATTGAATTTTACGTGTTTTTTTGAGTAAAATACGCCATATTTAATTTTCTCGTGAACGAAACTTGATTTTGACCTCAGAAACTGAAAGAGGACACTTTTTTCATTAGGAATTCATATGTTTTGCAAAAAGTTGCTCCCGATTTGATAATATGAATCGAGCACAAAGTCGGAAAAAAATTTTCGCCAGTTTGGGCGTTAATGGGTTAAAACAAAATAAATAATAAATTTGTTTTTTTCAATTATATAAAAAGCAATGTTACCGGCGATGGATTCTAGCCTTTTGCCATCCCAATGTACAGTTAAAAGAGGTAACAATTTATTGCACTCCTTAATTTTTGCAGCAGTTGTTAATCGTTCACTTTCTCGAACTCTTCGTATACTAGATCTACTGAACACGGCGTTGCTTACGTCTTGTCCTAATGAGTTAGCGATGGTGGGCAAAAGGAGAGCAGCTTGTCGATCAGTAACATTAAGCCGGTCCAACGTAGAACCGACTCCTTTTTGCATAAATCTCACTTTTGGATTGCTGGGCTGATGAACTTTTGGGCTGTCGAAAGTAGGATCTGCAGAATCACAACCTGGCAGAGAATCGAAAGGCGAAAGAAGATTTTGGCTTGATCCGCTGGACTGAGTAGATTGTTTTTTATTATTAGTTACTCTGCTTTTTGTTTTCTTAGTACCTTTGATCATTTTGATCTGGCCCAGGCGTCCTTTTTGGTGTAGTAATAATAAAAACTTTCTCAATTTCGTATTTTTTATCATTTTGAGCAAATTTCCATGTGCTATATTGAATAGATTTTTTATTTTCTCTTTGAAATTAATTCGGTTTTGGTTAGTTTTAAGTGACTGCTTTGCTTTGTTTTCTTTATGTTTTTTAGGTTACACCAAGAATCGAAAAGCACCTCAACTTTCTTGACAACTCTACGTTTTTGACGAACGGGTATTTTTATACGATTCCAACACATGATTACTTTCTCAGCAGTCAAAATTGCACTTTCCCGTATGCCTTTTTTTCGTTGAAATTATGAAATCCAATGTTAAAACGTTTTCTTCAGACGGTAATTTGTTTTTCGGGAGACTTTTATTGGCGTTAACAAACCACATCT
Source organism: Cremastobaeus sp. ZL-2020 (assembly GCA_022817545.1). NCBI lineage: Eukaryota > Metazoa > Arthropoda > Insecta > Hymenoptera > Scelionidae > Cremastobaeus > Cremastobaeus sp. ZL-2020. The sequence continues at coordinate 10,892 of JABFPD010000355.1, read as the reverse complement.
TGATTCTAAAAGAAAACAGAGTATGTATGTTTATTATGTTTATTCTAACCTCAAAAAAATATTCATAAATTTCAAAATCATCAAATATTTGATAAAAGAATAAAATAGCTCACTAAAACTCTGATAGCTTTTTATTGTCTGTTACTTGCCGGTACGCGTTTTCAAGCTAGAACACGCAGTTCATTTGATATGTCGACGGTAAGTTTAAAATTTGTATTGAACATGGATTTACCTTCAAAAAACTCCAAACTGTAATTACACTTGGAACATGCCCTGTACGCCATCTACAATGAGTTCAACTAACTAATTGTCAAACGTCAATAAAATAGAAATCTGTAGTATGATGAACTGTAGTAAAACTAACAACATAAAAGTTTTTTAATATTCATTTAAATGGATAAATATTTATTTATAATTATATTAAAACATATGATAATTTTTTTTATTGCTTTATTTGTCAATTGTGACCGAAAACCTTTCCTTTCAAGGAGAAATTTGTTAAAAATGTAAAATTAATTAAAAATTCGAATGCCAATAGCGACCTCAAAATTTAAGTATAAAAAGATAAATTTACGACAAAAATGTTGTTTTTCAATAGATTTTAATATTAAATGATGCACCAGCTCATGCAAGTTATGAAAGACATCATGTTATTTACAAAATTGTATATTTTTGTTCAGAATTTTTTTTCTTTGCCATTGTGTTACAGTGAAATTTCGATATCAAATAAAACCAATTTTACGTTCATTTTTTTAGAATTGGATGCAGATTTGGAATATGCGATGACAATCAGTAATAAGATTGTATATTTCCCCCTAAAATTGAATTTAAGGCAATTTTTTAAGGATTTTTTGAAAATAAAAAATTTTCAATTGCTAGTAGCGACCTCTAAATTTAAGTTTAAAAAGCTATAGTTTACGTCAAAAATGTTGTTTTTAAATGAACTTTTTTTATGGGGGTGCACTCTTTCAAATTAAAACATGACCATTTTTTGGAACACCCTAATACTTATATTATTTCAAGAAAAAAAAGTTCATGTTTCGATCGAAAATAGATAAATTGCTGATAGTCATATTTCCATCATTATTCGACCGATTTTTGTTCAGAATATTGAATAGACATCCAATACTTATTTTATAAATAATTTTAAAAAAATAGTTCTTTTATAAAACATTTTGTAATTGTACGAAGTCATGTTACACTGACACAAATTCTAACTAAATGTCTACCGTTAACGCCTAGGAGTATTAATTGCTAACTGATATATTACACCTTTAAATAAATAAAATTATTTGTAATTTCTTATACTGTATTTTATTCAATTCCCACGTGTTTCATTTTTAATTACTGGAAAGTTAAAGATAGAGCTATCACTGTAAATGCAAGTGTCTTTTTTTAAAGACATATAGACATAAAAAGTGTCCTTTTAGTTAAATATGGAGGATTTGAAGACACTTTTTGTGTCTAAATGTTTTGAAATAAGACATTTATTTTTGCTGATATTTGGTGAAACTTCTGCTTTTCTAATATTAAAATAGCAAGATTAAATAAAAAAAACTGAAAAATGTGGGAACAGCAGTAGAGCCCCCCAAAGAGAAAACTGTAGGAATGCCATACCAGGAGGGACTGGATAGACTTGAGAATCATTTGAAAAACCAGCAAAACCTGGAATGGATCGGCTACGAAGGATGTCGCACAGCCAAAGCTCTGTTAGTAGAATGTAGTACCTTTGAGAGGAGAGAAAACTGTAGGAATGCCATACCAGGAGGGACTGGATAGACTTGAGAATCATTTGAAAAACCAGCAAATCCTGGAATGGATCAGCTACGACGGATGTCGCACAGCCAAAGCTCTGTTAGGAGAAAGTAGTACCTTTGAGAGGAGATCCAAAAAACTACTTAAACTAAACAGGGGCGGTATTAGGACAGTCACCGAGATGATGACTGGACACGAAAACTTGAATGGTTTCCAGCACACAGTCGGGAAGAGAGATTCCCCAAACTGTGAAAGGTGCGATAGCAGAGAAGAGGAAACTCTTATACACTTTCTCTGCGAATGTCCAGCTCTGATCCAACAAAGGAGTCTATGGCTCGGTACTGCATTATTGGATCAAGAGGAAATTCAGAACCTCAGCGTTGCAAGCATACTGAGGTTTTGCAAGGCAGCGGGCTATAAAAGCCACTGAGGAAGGTAGCGGTAATAGAGTACAAGGGTCAAATGGCTAAGTGCTCTGAACACCAACCGGGAGAAATACCGGGAGGTGGCCGCTTTAGTAACAACAATACAATACAATACAATAAACATTCCCATTGTGGTAAAAATTGAGACAATCGTCCCGCGGTTCTTAGATTGTTTAATGCTGGCGACGGTACTGGGAGTGAGATCTCGAATTGTGGCGGTAATAGTTGCGAGTCTTGTAGTTTTTTCCTCCCGAACAATAAGTCGCGGGCTTCTGTTTCGCTGGGGTTTTGAAATTTCCCACCTTGTTGAAAGTTATTTTAATTGACTGTTGTGAAAAATTTTGACGTACAGGTTGTTGATTTTTTGTTCCAAAAGATAATTGAATTTTAAAAATTCCCTTCCCGACTTTTTTACATGCCTGTGCTGTTTTATTCTTTTCACCGAAATCGTCACCAAATAACCAGTCGCTGACCGTAATGGTATTGGCAGCATTTTTACCTACGATGTATAGCAATAGTTTAACAAATGAAATCTGTATAGTGATAATCAGAAAGTATTAGCAATTTCTGTTATTGCGTTTTTTGTTTCTTCATCAAAGCATTTGGAGACTTCTGCTATACACGGATAAGAAAGACCGACACCTAAGGCATTAATGCAAGTCCCTACTTGTAATTGGGACTTCGCCTGGTAATCATCTCGTGTGAATTTATTGAGTGCCAGAATTAGTTTTAATTAGCGCCGAATTAATTTTCGGCGCTCCGAAACATGTAACATTTTCAGAAGTTCCGTATTTGTTGAATTTTCGCATTTCTTCCTCTAAGCCATTTTTAATATTGTATTCATTTCATACATTTTTTGATTTTATTCCGGATCGGCTACTGGCGCTTTAGAGATAAAAAATAATTCGTCAATCAAGTCGCGATGCTTTAAAGCTTTTGCGTTATTATCATCAAATGTTACTCGTCCTGAAATGATTTTACAAAGAGAATTTATTCTAGATGGTTATGTACCTTCTTTTACTGAATTATTTCAGTGTCATCAAAGGGACGTACCTTTTTCATTAATTTGGTTTGTTTGAGAAGTTTGTTTGTCCGCACTAGATGATAATTGCTAGATCTCATTTTCTGACAAATAAAACATAATCAACGGTTATGCCCCCTCTTTTCCTTTAATAAGGGGTCAACAAGGGGACAAATCTGATTCCTTTTCTTCATTTACTTGTTTTTCAGGAATTTTTGCTTTTAGATTTTCTGAATCATAATTTTTCTATGTAGAAGCAGAAGGCGCTCTTATGTGAGAACCTGACATGGATCTTAAACGAGAGCGAGAATATTCATGATCGTTTGTGCTAGAACGTATACGGGAGCGTGAATAAGAGTATGTTAAACTTCGTTCTGATGATGAACTTGAATATTGATAATATCTGCGCAAAATTTGATGAGAAAATCGGGATGAACTGCGTGAACGTTGGTTTTGTTTTTCAGGGATCTGTATTGCTGATCGTATTTTAGATCTATTTGAATGTTTGAAGGAATATCCAGTGTTATGTCGGCTGCGCAAAATTGATCATCGATGACTTGAGGATCTGTCTGAATGTTTTGTATATTCTCGCTTATTCAAAGATTTTTTTTTTTCAAAGGTTTTTTTTACTTTTTGGCATTTTCTTTAGAGTTGTTAATATTTATTTATTTAACAGGGAATACGCCCCATACATTAAAATAATATAATTTAACTCATATCACTAAGTATTTGATCTTTGATTTTTGTGGTAAATGAATTATAGGATTGAGTATAGTCAAGATCTAGTTCATTGGCTAATTCGTACATTCGCCATAAAGGTGCATAATAAAAAGTATTACTTCTGGCAATTGGGGTTTTGAATATAGTGTGATGTTGTTCACGCAAGTTGTGTTTTTGTATTTTCCATGGTAGCTTGTTGAGTAAATAACCACAGTTTACTTTGAAATGAATCAACTTGTAAAGAAAATCACATTCAAAATATTTTCTGTGCGATTTCAACAAGCTCATATTCAATAAAGTTGCAAATTCTCTGTAGTCATGAGTTATTCTAGGAGATGGCAGCCTCATTTTCCACGAAACAAAATTTAGGAATTTATGAAACTAATACTATTTTATCTATGTGGTTGTTGTAATATGGGGACCAAACTGGAGATAAATACAGTAGTGTGAATCTTATCAATGTGAGGTAGAGAACTCGGAAGGTTCGTGGATTTTTAAAATCTGTGCATGGTGGTTCTTCTAATGAATCCTAACATTCTATTTCATTTCATGATAATATAATTCATGTGTTCATTAAAATTCATCTTTGTATCAGAAATTATACCGAGATCTTTGAAGTGATCTACTATCTCTAATTCTTTGTTTGCAATATGATATTCAAACTTTCTAGAATAAGTCATGACTTTACATTTGTCAACGTTGATTATGAAATCATTTTCTTGGAGAATTTCGCAATCTTGGGAAGTATTAATAATATGGTACAGCTTCAGATCATCCGCAAATAACAAAAATTTACAATGTTTAAATTTCAATATAGGGTAAGTGTTCCAGTGGTTGAACACGTGCCAGTTAATGAACACCTAAAAATCGAACCGCTCTTAATAAGTGGAGAATCACCCTATATCAAATATATGGGTGATTCCATACCAACTCAGCACAACTTGTCACACGTGGGTCTTAGATTTTTAATTTACCGGTTTTTTCTAACCCATATCATCAAAATAAATACAATTGAAGTATAGAACGCATTAAAATAGCTTTAGAATAGCTCAGAATAATAGGGGTGATTTTTAGCCATTTAGAATCGATTTTATGTAGGATTATTCAACAATATGTTTCTAGCCTATCTGTTTGCTTGAAACAATATTTCCTTATGTATAGAGGTCCGAGGAATCCGAATTTCGTACTTACAGACAGATATTTCCGGTCTAAAGCTTCTAAAATTGCATTTTTTAGTGTATATGATCAAAAATCGTCAAAAATTCATTGCTAAAAAACCTATCATTATACTTTACCAAATTAATCTCTGATATCCAAATTAGCTTTTAGGAATCCCAAATTTTTTTGGGAATTTGTGTTTTGATCCATCATCCCAGGTGGAAATTTACATATGGCCCTATGCTGTCACAGTACTGACGCCAGTGGTGCCGATACTGGCAATCTGTACTGATTAAGTACTTGTGACAGTCCTGGCCCTATACTGGAGTGATAACGCCGAATGACCGTCGGGCCAGATGTATATCAGTACTGATTCAATACTGGCGTTACTATTGGCACAGTACTCTTCTACAAAAGATTTTGCCATCAAACAAATAATTAAAAAAATTTAATTAATTAATTTTTCTTACTTTTTATCAGTATAACTTATTTAAATTAAAGTATTTTATATTATAAATCTTATATTCAAACTAATATTGCATTGAAAAATTAGAATTGATGTTCGAGGATTCGAACCCAGTTCTCCGAGGTGCCATTCCACTGTCTTGTCCACTACTCCACGAATGAATTTAATTGACGAATCCTATTTGGAAACCACACTCATATGACTTTGGTTGTAAAATGGTACCGGGCCAGTGTTGGGAAATTACATAATGATCATCCGGGCCAGTATTGATAATATCGGACCACACTGTTAAAAATATTCATTTGGTACAGGAGGAATTCGCATACTACTAATGGAAAATCTACATAATATTTCTCCATAAGGATTTCTATTAATTTCAGAAAGAAATTCATCATGCGGTGATATATCAAAATATCACGATCATAATATCACAGTTTGAAATATCACGATTCAAAATATCACGAATTCAAAACATCTCTAATCAAAATATCACGAAGAAAAATATCACGAAATAAAAACTTAACTCCGATTTCCAGCGTTCTTTAATTATTTTGCTTTTAATAGTTTCGTTTAGACATCAATTGAAAATAATTATGTAATATCTTACATAATTAAACGCGACAGTATAGTAAATTTTCTAAAAAAAAACAAAACTGAAAAATTTTCTAAAACATTCTAGACTTTATTATTATATCACGATTACAATTTATTCTATTATATATCGCCGAAAATTTTTTTAATTTTTATTTTGTCAATTTGTTTTCGTGATATTTTTTTCTTCCTGATATTTTGAATTCGTGATATTATGATTAGTGATATTTTGATCGTGATATTTTCAACCGTGATCATTTGATTGCATATCGTGATTCCTCATGTAGTATAAGAGCAAATCTAATTGTCATTCGTATAGGGTAGTGGCACCAGTAAAAGAACGTTTAAGGAATGGGCAACTTACGAATTATATTTTTTCTGGGAAATATTAATCTATTTTATATTCTAAAATATTGTTATTACACTTGAATATATTTACAATACTGACATGAAATTCCTCAATTTGTAAAAGTAAAACTCAATTTGTTGAAAGTAAAACAATACATTAATTTGTTGAATAACCAGCGAAGGAACAGTGTTCTTATTAGTCAAATCAACGAATCTGTCCAATAGGAACTTTGTTCTTTCACTGGGGTCAGTTCTTTTACTGGTGCTGCTATTCTACTTGAATTTGAAATGCTTTGAACAGATGTTTCTTGAATCGACATTCCGATTCGATAATCTCGAAAAAGATATCCTCTTCACTGCAAAAACAAAGTGTCTTTTTCTGAGACACTTTCAATTAAAAAGACACCAAAAAGTGTCTTTTTATTCAAATATGGCTGCTTTTGAGACACTTTTAGTGTCTTTTTGATCAAAAGTGTCTCAAAAAAAGACACTTGTTTTTGTAGTGTGATAGCGAATGAATATCAACATGGCATATTGAAGCACATCTGTCACTGTGAGAAAAATTTAGAAAAAATACACGAACAAAATAAAATACATTTATACAGGCTTATGATGAATGTGATTAATGCATAGGTTTGATATTACATCCAGGTATTAGTGTTCAATTTTGTGTTCGAGTTAAAGGCATTTTTTAATATTTTGAAATTCAGTTTTAGGTGCAAAAATAGATAGGAAAGTAAGATTTTTAACAGTTATTTGTGCAGCTCAAAAAAAGGTGTAATATTGGATAAAACACATCGCCTTGAGAGAGAGAAATACTGTGCATTTCATGTTTTTTGTATGCGAAAACGTATTGCTGATTAAAAAACTTACGTTCATTGATGGATATTTATTTGACTAATTATTTATAATTAAATGGAAAAAGAAAATGGGGCTGCTATATCCTAAGAAAATACTTGAAATAAAAGAATTTTGCCAATAAATGCATCTTAATGCGAGACACTGTCTTGCTGCCTTTGTATTCCATTTTATTTAACGAAACACAATTAACCCTAGAACCGTATACCTATTTTTACGTATGCCTACGTTAACTATATTTTTAACTGTATTAAGATCCCCAATCTTATATTACCAACTATATTACCTTTATATTTTAAGCGCAGAAATATGAATTACTCTATCAGTAAAGTGACTGTAAAAACTGTCTGGGGTCCTGTAGGACCGCAGTATACAGTTCTAGGGTTAAAACATTTTTTCCTAATTTCTAATTCTAATATATAGCATTGGTATAGAACGTTAGAATCATCCATCAAACGCAAAAAATGCGTTTTCACTTATTTTCAGCACCTTTTTCAAGTGGCACAAAAACCACTGTCAGATGATGCGTACGGTATGAAAAGTGTAGGCAATTTAAATTTGTTTTCAAATTGATTGAAAAATTAGAAAAAATTTTTTTTTATCTAAAATTGGAAGTCAAAGAATTTGACTGGTAGCTTTTTAAATTTCATAGAGAATTGTTCGATCTTGTTGAAAACATACTATATTTGTTAAGAAATTCGAAATGGAAAAAAATTCAATTATTAAAAAAAATGATTCAAATATTAAAATTCACTTTCCCAATGCCGCTCTTTTTGGAAATTTTAAATCTTCTTAAAACAAATTCAACTCGCTTGATAAAAGCATGAAAACAAATTGAATATATCATAAGTATGCATTCAATTTCCATCAGCTTGATGGAAACTGCTTTTCGAGCAATTTTATCTCTGACATAATTTGCACATTATTAATTTGCATATTTCATATCTTTTGTTTCATAAAACCGTCCTCTCCACGATATAATAAAAATAATGCGATCGATCGACTTTTTTATGGACTCTTTTTATTTAATGCCATTTTTAAACATCGACATATGAGCAATATTGATTTTATGATTTCTGAACTACATCGCAAGTTTGGCAAAGTCGACGGGTGCATCTGCATAAAAGATGGACGTGGTTTTTACGCGCAACTGCAGTTTCTGGCGCGTTAAGCCCTGACCTCGTCAGCGATACGGTTCCTCGAGTTCGTCCTGGAGCGAATGTGATTTTTCGCGTTTACAGCTTGTTTTAAGACCTGCGAGTCCTTCGCAATGGTCGCCGAGGCTAAAGTGAGCAGGACGCGATAACAGCGCGGCGACGAAAAATTTTTATGACGGAATCTCGCGGAAATTGGCAGGAAATGGGAAAAAGCGTTCCAGTGACGAACAAGAAATATACGAATGCATGTTGACGATGGTAAAATTAGAATCGACCATGGCATTATTCGTTTCGGCTTGTTCATCAGTTTCGCGAAATTCTCGTTTCAAAAGGCGGGGCCTGTCCAGGCGCATTGAAGGATTATTAATAACAATAAAATAAACCTTATTAGGAGTCCTCGATTATCGAAAAAGCATCGAGGAATGAAAGAAATATGCTCGCAGTCATACCGAGATCCTGAAATTTGATCACATAATCGATCTCTGTTGCTTCGAGCTCCCAATCCTTTGTAACGTTACCTATAAATCTATGTCATTATGAAGTATAAATCGAGCATAATGCTACATCCCTTCGATGCGTTATACCCTTATACGCTCCTGGCGAACAATTTATTATATTTATGGAAAGATTTTCATACGAGCCCATTTTTATTATTAAAAGTTATTACTCTCATGAACAAGTCAGGATTACAAATAATTGCTGTGTATAAAATATCGTCAGTTCGATTTCCTTACTTTCACGTGAGTTTTGAATGCGCAATTTTGGCTGCATCGATTTTCAAAATTAATTACTGGGTGAAAGATGGGCGATTTTTTACCATTCGAGTCAATCAATTTCGCGTTCTCCGATCGGGCTATTTTTCGTTATTCGTGTTTCACTTATGTCATTTTATCAATTCGGTTTTTTATTAAATGTGCTTAAACATCAATCACGTATTTCCCGTGTTTGCTATTCCTCGCGAAAATCCGCTGCAAATAAAAATCAGATGAACGTCAGCCATAGCACATATGATATGTAGTCCTGGAAAATCATAAACGGAGAAGAATGAAATCTGAAGTTCTCGGAAAATGTGTGGTTGATGGTTGTGCATACACATAAATGTACGGCGGAGAAAATTTGAATGAAGCTTACTTACCAGTGTAATAAATAATTTACAGATAATTGAAATATTTATGTTTTATATAACTCGTATAATTTATGATACGAATTTGCCAGAACATTTTACAATATTTGCAAGTTGTAAACATGTTTAATTTACTGTAATTTATCGTCTTTTTATCTCTGAATGTTTTATGCTCAGCTTATGTGCAGCTGAATTATTAATAAATATATTAATAGAAAATAATAGAGGAGAACGACCAGCAGTGAGACACTTTTTTCTTACCTTAAAAAAACTTGCATAAGCAATGTGAAATATTAACCCTCAACTAACCGCGCGGGTCCAACAGACCCAGACGGTTTTTTAAAACAATATTTACTCTTCGACAAACTGTAAGTGAAACTTTTTATGTATCTGAAAAAAACTTTCATGTCTCTAGAAGCGATTTATAAAAAATTAAAGACATTTCAACAGTTTCTTGTAGGTGCAATTTGCCTATTAAGTTGAAAAAGGACCTACCAAAACCATCTTCAAAATCCATTTTTTTTTAATGTTAATAACTCATTTTTTCCCCTAAAGAACAAATCTTTCACTTCACAAATCGTGGTATAGATTTTTTTTCCCAACAATTGCAAGAACAGTTACAATTTTTTGAACAAAAAATGTTTTTACTGATTGTTTTGTAATATTTGGTTTATTTACAAATTTAATTATTTTAATTATTATATAGTCTACAATAATTCTATTCCTAATACTTGAAACTCATGATTACGACATTTATATTATATATTTTGCATCAAATATGTGAGTTATAATATTAAAATCGTGAGCCGGGTTCACCAGACACAGATGGTTAGTTTTGTTACAATTTGGCAATCGGGTAGTTGAGGGTTAATATTACTTGTTATGATAAATAATAGTATATTATTGCCGAGGGCGCCACCGGCGCCCGAGGCTTATACGGTGTTTTATGTACTTTGGAAATGGAGAATAATGAAAATGCAGGGTAATAATAGCCGTATTATCTCCCGGAGGGAGATAATACGATTTTCCGCCCTAGGGCGGAAAAGTGGACTTTCCTGACCTGTAGTTTCTCCTTTGTCCGCTCTCGAGGTACACAAAATATATTTTTTTTCATAATAAATGAATTTGAAATTATTCGGATAATTTCATTTTTTTCAAGTTTGTAGCATATATTTTCTGATAATTCTTCCACGAATCATTAGTAGTAAACTAAGATTGTCGATAAAGTTGTTTAAGAAGCTTAATTGTGCATACAACATTAATTATTGAT
>JABFPD010000354.1:0-12185 GCA_022817545.1 Cremastobaeus sp. ZL-2020 | reverse complement strand
AACAGCATAATTCCTTCCGACTTCCAGTATAATACTGGAAGTCCGGAGGAATAATTCCTGCCAAACAAGTTACGGTATTTCTCTATAAATTTTTCAGGAATAATAGCTGGAAATTTCTTTCCGTGTACGTATGACTTTTTCGGAATTTTTCGCTTCAATGTCATTTTTATTTCGGTATCCACGCTCTAACTTCGTTAACGTGGAAGTTAGCTGGCGTAATTGATGGGTAACAGAGTAAATGATGAGAACACTATACATAAAAATTAATGACGGAGGACTCGAGATATGGAAATTGTATCACGATCGTGTTTCATAATTTAACTTATCATGTTTCGATAAAGTTTCGTTCACAAGTGTTTTCAATGTGAATTTCGAATTGAAGCTCTTGCGTGATTCTACTATTTCTGATTAAATAAAGATACCAACTTTTAATTAAATTTTCGGATACGTTCCATACATATATAAAAACATGTGCATGTTTTTCAGTCGTAAATTTTTTATTTATTATTTTTTTTGCAAAATGAATTCAATGAGATGTACAATTTTTCATGTTTACAAACTGTAACCCTAAGGCAAAAAGTGTTAATTCGTAGAGCAATTTGGATTCATACGCAAATTCCCGTTACTCGGTCGAAAACTTTGCATGAAAAACTGAACAAATAATTTTTTGCTCCTCTATTATACAGATTCATTAAAATATTTTTACAAGCAGTACATACACAGGATGAATTTATGAGTTTTGCCGTATTGAAAGACATATTTTACAAAAAGCACACTTGTAGCGCCTCCATGCTTGATTTATGACTAATTTTTCACCTATCTTCCAATTTCACTCGCTTGCGTGTATCCGCGTTGATGTGCGTATTCCAGATCAACGCATCAATAAATCTTCCGAATAAAAGTTCCAGTAAGAGCAGACCACGTTGTCCGAATTACTTCGACGTTCCATCGATTAATGCATATTGATTTACGGTCGACTGTCTCTCAAACGAATCATTTTTTGCGTTCGCTCTGCCAATGATTATACTGTTACTTGATGCCAAATGGGCTAAGCGATTGTGAGTGTGCAAAACACACAGTCGTAGCTTTAATAAAGAAATTCAACTGACTTCCAATTCTTACTTTTTCCCAATTCCACTTATACTCAAAAATTGTACATCAAATATTTATTTGCACTTTATCAAAAACGTATATTTTCTATTCAAATTTTCCGAAATACAATACCCCACCTAAAACGTATCATCTTTATATCTTTTTTTGTATACTTTTCTATAACAAGATTGATCAATTTAAAAGAATTAAAAACTGTTTCAATTTCAGAATGCAATAATGCTACAATGGAAACTAAAACTGCAAATATTTATGATTTTAAATCGTTCTTGCATAAAAATTTAATATGTGCGTACCAATTGTAATATATTTTCGATGGAATCGTTCTTCTATTTTTCTGTTTTGCACTGAGAAAATAATTCGGCAATTTGTTCTCAAACCTCAAGTAAACATTGCCGATTTGAAAAAGATGACTGGGTAAAGCAAAACAAACTCAAGTTACTAAGCAGTTTCTGATTGGCGAAAATTAATTTCTCATGCTCTATTTATGATTAATGCGAACGATAAGTTTGAAATTCTGAAAATCTTTGAGTTATGTTTAAAATTCATGTTTAAAAAAATGTTAAATTTTATATATATATATATAATTATACATATACATTCATATATACATTCTACTTTTAATGCTATTTTTTTTGCTTAACAATTTCTAATTTACATTGAAAAACAGATATCCTAAAATGCATAATATATATTTATCCTATAACGAAAATTGACATTACATTTCTGAAGTAATCAGAGTAAATATTATAACTTATAATATTTAAAGTACTACACTTATAATTTATAAGTGTAGTACTTTAAAATACTGAATGTTTGAATTTATTGTTATATACTTCGTTGTGTTAAGGACATGCACTCTTAACACTAGTGCCCGAGCTTTTTTATCATAAGGATAGACAGAATGGTATTTGAAAGTTCTAGCACAATATTTATGTCATCAGGCTTTTTATTGTTAAAAGTCAGATTGAAATAATAAGATTCTACTTGCAGAAAATAGATTTTAGTTTAAGACGAATTGATTTATTTTTATCTTGATTTATATATATACATATTTTATGTAAACAAATAATGTATAATAAATATATTCTATACATTAAATATACCGAGTAGTAAATTGATGATACAACATTTTTATAGCTAAGATAATTTTGTATAACTATGACCAGAATTAGACTTAGTTTTTTTAATTGTAAATTACCAAGAAAAGTGTATCTACTCAGCTTATCAAAAGTTTGTCCTATTCGATCGATGTTTGCTCTGTGTATTGAGCCCAATGTACCGACACTTGTTGCGTATAATCTGTCATACCTCGAACCGAAGATATGAAATAGGCATGGATATCTGGGATAACTAAAACTCGCGCTTTCAATGTTCTACCGATATACATAGCCAGTTTTCAATGCGATTGCAATTCATCTACACTAAGTTGCTTAATTTGGAGGAGGACGAAAGAATGGTTAAAACAAACAATTTCTTTTATTTTCATACGCCAATAAATTAAATTGTAGTGAAATTTTACATCAGGTATTCATTTTGTCTAATAAAGCACTATTGATAATAATCTGGAAGAATCAAGTTCAAAAAATATATGAAGGAACACGAAGGAACAGAAGTCGTAAATTTCATCTGTTGGTAGCTGTAACTGTACACTGTTATAGACCTGTGACATGATTCTGTTGTTATCTTTGTTTACAATAGCTAAGTATATATACAGTTGACTTTGTCCTACTCATACATGTTACGGGCCTATAAAGATTAAACCAATAACGATAACATCGACCTCATCACTCAAAATTATGATAATCCTCCGGTAGAAAATTAATCTAAAAACGCAATATTTATACTTTCTGTGTTATTTCAATCGTGACGATATTGTTGTAAATAAAGTCGTAAATACAAAACTTCGGCGACAGAGATAGTTTTTAAATGACTATGAAACAAACACTTCAAGTCCTACAAAATTAAATCATTACAATTTCTTCGAAATTTACAACAGAAGCACTCTGGTTTTAATGCCAACGCTTTATTGCAATTCCCAATTAAACTTGGATTAACCGAAACTGTTTCAAATTAGAGTCCTTCCTGAACGAAGAGAAACTTCTTATGATTAAAATCTCATTAAGAAATTATATATTTATGCTTTTTCCAACTTTTCGATCACAATGGAAGCACTTTGTTTGCAGCACTCAGTTGGAATTTACCACACAGAAAATATGTATACAGAGTACAAATACAAGTGTGCCGCTAAAATACCAGATTCGAAGCACGAAATGCGCTAACTATAAGTAAACAACCCACAAAATATATCGCCGATATCGTAGTGTACGTCAGATTGATTTATTCGAAATAATATTTGAGCAAAACGACCCGGAACCGTTTTATAAAAATTATAGCGCGAAACAACGCCCGACTTCGCAAACTGCAACTGATATTCTCTGCGTATCGATTATGAGATAATCGCAGTTCTGAACGGATAGAAAATTAAATAAATGAACAGAAAACCATCTGACAATTATTAAGCTGTTAAAAGCACTGCAAAACTGTCACGCTCAAACGAGGTTTCATATGGGAAGTGGAGATTTAAATTCGCTGATACCGAAATTTAATCAACATTTTCTCAAATTTTAATGGTTTGATTGATTTTTTAACGATAAACCCCTATTTCAACGAATCGAAGTCATACAATTCAATATATAAACGTTGTCAGAGCGAATATATCCAGTTAAATAATTCGAAATGACTGCATATTTACTTTTAGATATCTTCTTTTTAATAAATTGAAAGTTTCTGTTTTTTTATAAACTTATATTCAAAGCATAAACTCCCATTAAAAATGCGTCTATGTTTTTATAAAAATAACTAAACTGAATTTATATAGAAGAGGAAAAATACAAAAAATAGGTAGATTTTAGAGATAGGAATATTGAATTTCATCGACTAGAATATAAATAAAATATATTGTTACTGCGTATGGAACTCCAACACCTCACTTCTTCTTTGTAGAAATATTTAGACCACTTGACTGTTCATTCTTGGGATAACAAGTTCAATCTCGCAGTCCTCTCGACTTTCAAAACAAAAACATTGCTGAGGTGTCTAGGAAATCGAAATTGTTATTCCAGGGATGAATAGCCAAAACTCGGAACATTCCATCAATAAGAAAAGGATATCGTCAAAAAAATTTACTGTTATTTCCAGTAAAATGGACCTATTTTCTGATTTCATCCCCGTTTCAAAGTTCGTTACAGTAATTCTTCAAACAAAATTACTTATCGAAAGTATAATGATTTTTTATACACGGAAAATGTTTTTCTCCGTGCATGGCAATAGTACACAGTAAAAAAAGTCCACGGTCTGTGTATTTGTGTGAATCACTTTTGTGTGAATTTTCAACTTTGTGTACAAAATTCAAGTAGGTAACACAAACTTTAGGTGAAATAATCTGTTCAAATTAAAGTATACAAAATTAGGTGAAATCTCACACAAAAATGTGTTATCTCTCTGAGTCAATTTTCGTGTGACGTCATAACCTGTTCGTTCGCGTTTACGATTGTTAATAATCTCGTTCACTAGATTTTAGTTCTAACATCTGATCGGCCGTTTGTTGTGCGAGTTTTTTGGGTTTTGTTCGTTGTCATTGCAACCGTCAACAAAGTCATTTTACGCAAAGTGTCCGTCAACAATCAAGTGTTGTGGATAAAAATTCCTGCTGTAGAATTCAACATTCTTGCACTGAGAAAAAAAAACAGTCGCTATGGCCGAAAAAACTCAGCTGTTTTGGCTGAGTCTACTCAGCCATTGAAAATCAGTCATTACGACAGATCGGACTCTGCTTTTTTTACAGAGCACGACTCACGGCAACTGTTTTAAACATATAACCCTATATTAAAAACTTCTTTGTCTGCTCTGCCAAAACAGCAGAGTCCACACAGCCGTAATAACTGAGTTGCAATGTCTCCCTATCAAAAATATCTTATATAAGATCTTAGGTACGAATTTGGCGTATAAGATCTTACATAAGAACTTATATAAGTTCTTACATAAGTTCTTACCTACAGTCAGCTAAATTAATCCCACCTATGTTTGAACAGTCCTGTCAATTGAATTTGTATTGTCAGGACTGCTTAAGCAGACGTAGCATTAATTTTGCTGACTTTGAAATCTTTTCTTATGTAAGATCTTACATGAGAACTTATATAAGATCTCACACGCCAAATTCGCACCTAAGATTTTTTTGATAGGGACGTGCTGTTCTTACATGAGAAAAAATCTACCAAAACACTAATTTTGAATAAAATAATTAATTACTTTGCATAACATGAAATAATTCCATGTGGGAATTTTAAGTGAGATTTGGGCATGGGAATCCCATGTGGAAAACCCTTATGGTTTATATCAGCAGGGTCATAACACAATTAACCAAGGTCCAGCAGAACTTGGGTATATTTAAATTAATATAAATCACTAATTTTACACTTAATTGACTTTGGAAAATAACAAATCAAATATTTAGATTTTCAAGTATCCGATTTTGATAGCGCGAAAAAGCTTTTTGAAATAGCTGATTTTAATAAAATTTAATGAGGATATATGAACTGCGTTAAGAAAATTAATCATTCCTCAATGAGTAAACAATAATTAATTGCACATAAGCAGATATTGACTTCTCCAATTATTAATGATAAACTAATTTGAGTATTAAAAGCATATGGTATATGAGCCATTTTTCAACGCAGGCGTGTTACAAAAGGGATTCTTTCCAATAAAGATGTAAATTAATAACATGCATAAAGGTCAATAACTTTCAAAATAGAAGTTGCAATGTAGTATTGTACGTGTTGAATATGTTTAATTCAAAAATAGAGCCTCTGTAGGATCCTCGAGAGTGACATCAAGAGACTTGTGTTAATTCTTTTTGCATGCTTATGGCTGCGCTTGTGTTTGTTTAGTTGAGCCACATGCCAATTGTGACTTATGTTTTATTTGTTTTGATACATTTCATTTTCATTTCCTAATTTGTATTGGTGGTTCCCTTGAAGTATAGTACACACACTCTATGCTCTAAAGTCAACACCTTTCTAAGGCAACAACAACAACAATGCCTTCTTAAATTTTTTAAAATGATGAAACAACGTCATGTTTTTTGGCCTGCTTAGTTCCTCTAAACACTATCTTTTTATTATAATATTAATGTATATATATAATATTTGTTGTCAATTCATAGTAATTGGCATAGAGCAACAGAAAGTTGCTGTCATATCCTGACACAACAAATTATGATTGCATTATATATTTATACTTAATTATTTTATTCATTAGCAATTCTTTGTAAAAGGAAGTACTTAAATTTTAATGTTTGCTTTATTTTGTTATTTCCAGGTATTGTAGATAACAGTATACAAAATGATTACTTTAAGAGCAAAACTGAAAAAGGACACTAGAGAATCTGATTCTAAAGATTTTAATAATAAAAGGATCTCCATTAGAGATAAACTTCTTATCAAAGAGGTACGTTTTGGTGATATTATTGTTTGCTAAATCTGCTGAAAGTCCTAGATTTTCTTTGGAATGTTTAACATGGCGCAATTAATTATTATTTATTACATATAATTTTCTTTTATCCAAAATAGGTGCAAGAAATGGAACAAACTCTTCCTGCAACGTGTCAAGTAACCTTTGATGACCCTCACAGGCTTCACGAGTTTAATTTATTAATTGTTCCTGATGAGGGGTATTGGGCAGGTGGCAGATTTATTTTTCAAATTGAAATCCCAGAAGAATATAATATGATAGTAAGTGACAGGTTACAAAAATTTACACTTGTATAAATGCTTTATAATAATAATAAAAAAAAATAAAACTATCTATTTTTTTAAAACAAATTTATAATTCAGATTTCAAGAAAATAGTTGCATATAATGACTAACTGATAATTAGAATAATGCAAAGTGTTTAGGACACATCTAAAATGGTTGCATCTTTTCCAGCCTCCAAAAGTTAAATGCATAACCAAGTTATGGCATCCAAATATAAGTGAAGATGGAGATGTTTGTCTGTCCATTTTACGTCAAAGTAGTATTGATGGAATGGGCTGGGCTCCAACACGTAAACTGAAAGATGTAGTTTGGGGCATAAATTCTTTATTTACGGTAACTTTAAATTTAGATTATACTAAGAAAGTTTTTTTTACATTCTATTGAAAATATATCGTAATTGAATTTTATTTTTAACAGGATTTGCTGAATTTTGATGATCCACTAAATAGAGAAGCAGCTGACTTGTTCACAAAAGATAGGGAATCTTTTCGAATTAAAGTAAAAGAATATTTAGTGCAGTATGCTAAAAGATGATCACTGATAATTCCATATGAATTTTGACTTGTTTATTATCATTTAGAGACTGCATCGCCATTTCACGCAGACACACACACACACACACACACACACACACACACACACACACAAATGTATGACCTCTATAAACGATCAAGAAAATGGTTCCTTTAAAGTTGATTTACATTTTATAGACGAGTTACATTTTTGTATAAAAATCTTACAGAATTTACACGAAGCTAATCTAACTTTGTTAGGGACAAGTAAACCCCCTTTAAGAAATTGATTTGTAAATAAAGAACATGTTTGATAAAAAAAGCTGGTTATTTGATTTTTTCATACTATTTATATTATGATTTAAAGATAACAAGAGTCAACGAAAAATATAATTATTTGAATTTAATTTTTGTTCAAGTTTCTTTTTGGTGAATACTGTTGTGTATATAATAATGAGATGATGAGAATAAATCTATACTACTAAATTTTAATAGCTGTTTAAACTCAATAACATTTTCCATTTTACATGCTAAATTTATTGTTCTTATTTGTTTTATATTATCACAGGATATTGTTTTTAAAACACTTGGTTTCCCATGACCCCGCAGTCAAACTACAATATGTATTTTTCATTTCAACATGATGTAACACCACTTTTAATTGATAATTTATATCAAAGTAGTCCGCAACGTGTTAATTTACATAATTTCATACGCGCTACGAATTTGTAATGCCCACTTGAATAGGGCTCAGTTTCCGACATTCCATTGTAAATAGTTGACAGTTGCAACCGGATTAAATCGCATCGCACCACGTTTTCTCTTTTTCTAAACGTGTTTACAATATTTATTTATAACTAAAAGAAATTATGTTACTAATTTAAATTTAAACATGGTTGATTATTATTTTGAAATATATTATAATCTTTAATTCAATTAATTATTTTATTTAGTTATGAATAGGTGTACATTGAATTTTAATAACCAATAACTCACAATCATGACAATGATTATTAACTCTTTATTATCGTCGCGTGGCAGGCTAAAAATAAAATTTAATACGTTTAAAGGAAGCATTAACAATCATTTTATAATCATATTATAAATACTAAATGTATTTATAAAATATATTATTGTTAATAATACGGTAGCGTTGATGTTCAGGGTGGATAGGGGAGAGAGTAAAGATATCCAGTTGCAAATTATATTTTTTAGATTCAGGTACAAAAATCCCTTCTTTGACATTTTACCTTTTCGCAATTCGTTCCTTACAAACAAAACGCTCTGCTTTGTGTATATATAGTTTCTATATTGTTCACAAATTGAATGGCAAGGTCATTTTAGGGACTGTCCATAAATTACGTGACGTTATTAAATAAAGGCAAATATGAGAAATCAAGTTATAATTAAAAAGGTCCGTAAAGCCTTACAAAATTTATGAACAGCCCCTTAGAATCCTATTAAGATAACTTGCCTGGGTTTTCCCACTTCAATGTGGTTGTATAGGGTCATAAACTTGAGACAATAATTATGTATTTTCACACTATATATAGAATTTATGAATGTCTTAAGGCGGCCAGCACATGTTTGAAAATACCTAGAAATGAAGGATTAGAAACTTTCTTTGTTTAGTTATTTTTGGTTGCCATTCAATAATATAATATCTTTATTATTCGTTTGTTGTAATTGTTTTGAATAATCAATTTTAATCATACCTAATAACCACACTTTACAAAAATTATTTACATAAAATTCATGTAAATCTATCTCCTCATTGTCTTGAAATATTTCATGAAAATATTATACCTGGATTATTTTTTAAAAATAATTCAATTTTATAATAATTATTTGGATTGCCTTAAATATGACACTAATTTTCAATCATTTAAAATATTAAATTTGTATTAAAAACCAAAAAACAAAAACAGGAGACATTGATTCATAATTGGTTTTGGAAAAATATGTACATAATTTATATAATAACAGATTGTGTATAAAATTTTCTGGAATTATGCAGTACAATGAGGAGATAGGTTTGTGTAAATTTTATGTAAATTATTTATATTAATTTTTTTACATAAAATTTACATAAATCTGGCTATTAGGGTAGTTTAGTTACCAGCAAGCGCCTCTCATCTCGTTACTTTCTGTTAACATGCACGCAGTAATATTTAGCACATTTCGACTGTATACCTTATACATAGCAGATATAACTTTTTGAAACTGTACTCTGCAGATACGTCAGAATGGTTTGGAACTGTCGATTTGTTAAGGGGATGGTTCAAGTCCTATCTCTAAAGCATTGACCATATTTCAGCTTATGTCAGTTACGTAGCTAATTCAAGCTAGAATTTTTAACAAAAAAATATACCAAGGCATTGATTCATTTAAATACTTTG
Source organism: Cremastobaeus sp. ZL-2020 (assembly GCA_022817545.1). Classification (NCBI taxonomy): domain Eukaryota; kingdom Metazoa; phylum Arthropoda; class Insecta; order Hymenoptera; family Scelionidae; genus Cremastobaeus; species Cremastobaeus sp. ZL-2020. Next base: position 2,345 of record JABFPD010000354.1, on the reverse strand, counting down.
TCGTGGTTATGATTTTGTTATATTTTCAAGCATCCTTTTTGCTGGGTAACTGACATAAGTTTTGAACTGAACGAAGACATTGAACCATCCCCTTAAGTAAATACATAAATATTATTTTATACTAGAGAATATTCTTGTCCAAAAATCGTACGATTATGATAATTAATGATCCGAAATGAAGACTTTCTTTGATATATAGATCTTTGATATATGCATCAAAGATTTAGAATAATCCGTAGGTACAATTTTGATTTGACACGCTCAAGAAATTGTAAATGCATTGTTCCAGCAGATGTTTTACTATACGTTATAAATATTTAGAATTCAAGTGGTATTTGTATCTTTCTTTCAATCTTTATAACTTATTTCATTATTTGAGTTTCGATCTTTGTAAGTATAATAATAGAACATGTTCCCAAGGTTTTGGGTCTTTTGCTATATAAGCATGTTTAATTAGCTTCTAGAATCTATAGATTCTATCTGCATAAAATGAAACATGTGCCTCATGAATTGTCTTTTTCAATTGGCTTGAGAAAAGTATTTTCTCTATTATAGCTATTATTACCTACTAAGAACCACATGGACACTAATAATACAGTCAACAATATATAATATTGTTATAATTAACAATATTATTATTAATATTGTTAATATATATTAATAACAATATATAATATTGAAATAATTTGCAATTGACAAAGTTGTATGTACATAATTTATTTAATATAGGAATGTTAATTTTAAAAAAAATCATTCATTTTTTATCAAGATGAACAAGAAGTTTTGACATATGTCTTATTTTCGTATCACATGATCGTTTTTTCACAATATAGAAATAATATAACGCTATTATTGCCTGTTGAAATAATTTAATATTAATATTGTTCCATATTCATTATGTAACAACTGATCTAGAGAGTAATGAGTTCAACTTGCAAATAATTGTGCATGTATTCCTTATCTTGTATTGATCATATTTATGGCCCTTGTATAACAATTTTATTTTTAAATCAATCAAAACTCGAAATGTATAAAATTGGAGTTTGATATCTCCTGTTGTATTGATGATATTGCAGGTACAGCTATAAATACTAACCCTGACATTCTGTTATCATATTGTAGCAACAAAAATGTCAAAAATCGAATTAAAGAAAATTCACAAGTTATACAAATATTAATTACATAAGTCAAGCTACAGACTGCTCATTAATTTCATTATCAGTGTACTAACAAATTTGATATCGGCAAATATTTGACCAAAACAGAAAAAATGTTACAAAAGCACTATAAAAATAGACAAATCTGCTGTCATTACTCTGTAAATGATAACAATATATTAACAGTTAAAAAATTCTGCTCGCTTATCTGTCATGGATAAAACTATCCCGCATGAAAATCAGGTTGTCAAAAAAGATGTTGAACCTTTTTGAAAATTCATATCATCTTGAAAAAGACCCTTGTTAAAACATCTCATTTATTATATATCGGCTGTTATTTGCAACAAAGCAATATTTTCAACAACATTGTTTGCAACAATGTTTATTTTCAACAACATTTAATTTGTTGAAACAAACAGTAGGTATATATTCATTTATTTATCATTCATATTTCATATCTTTCAGCTAAAATTTTGGATTAATCAATAAGATGACAGTTCGTCAAAACAAACAGCTTATTTTTTGCATTGTAACGAATTCTACTCGCCGATCTGTCAAAGAACTTCCGTGAGTTAGAACAACATTTGCCCTCACTCCCTCCTAATCAAACTCCCATACTCCCAAGCAAAAGCAAACTCCACTTCCACCGCAGTCCGCAACCCCTCCCTCCATCCCTTTTCGACCCCGACGCCCGGCCCCCCGGCCCCGGCCCCGGCATCGAATGACGACTGTCGAGCCTCCAGACGTCAGCCGTTTGAATTTGAAAACGAAACTATTTTTAAAACGTTGAAAATTTTTTTGAAAATAGTAGTATGCAATCTGGAAAAATCGCCGAATCGAAGGAAAAAGAAAACAGTAGAAAACGTAGAAAACAAAAGGCAACGATTGATAGGCGGTTCTCCAGGTGGCGCGAGCGCGCCGTCTTCCCGCGCTGTCGTCCTGTATAAGATACATCTGTCAAGCTAGGATCATCAGAAGTCGAGTGAATTTCCGACCGGTAACATCGTTCGTGTTGAGGTTTTTCTCGTTGTTTGTTGATCGGTTTCATACGATACACATTTGATAAGAAGCTATCGAACTTACAGTGTCGAGTCAGTTCAGTTGTTTAATTTCATCAATCTGGCGTGCACTCGTCGATATTCGGGTTTCCGTGATTTTGACAGTGCCAAGTTCGTAAACAACTGTCCC
>JABFPD010000353.1:0-12189 GCA_022817545.1 Cremastobaeus sp. ZL-2020 | reverse complement strand
TTTATGGAGCGAGTACCGAAATACGATCGCGCGGAAGTAGTCACATGTGGAGGAAGTATTACATGTCGCGTCCAACACTCGCTAAGTAGTTGTCGCAGGTCAACTCTTCGCCCGGCTATAATCACCGGCCTTTTATGTTTAATTTACACATGAAAACACTCGGTTACAGCGAATATCAACATTTTTACGCCCGCTGCGGATGGTTGCGCCTTCTGCAAAAGTGTCGCTTTTATGACCGAAGATGAGGGATGATACGACGGGTAAAATTAGGATTAGGGAGAGGTAGTGAAAAATGGCATAAAACCGATATGATCGGCAAAATTTACTGCGAATCAAAAACCTTCGACTTTTATGCCGCCGACTCGGCTTTTTATGTTTATCTTTTTGTCCAAATTTATTCAACGGGTTTCGGTGATTACGCTAAAAAGCACATAACCTAATTTTTTCCGCTTTAATCTTTTTGTGTAATTACAATCTTGGGATCGGGATTAACATGCAAATTAATTGTTTTATTTCCGAGTAACGGGACGTAAAAAGAGACGGCTGATCAATATTCATGAAAAACACGGAATCGTAAAATGTAAGAAGTCTCCAAGATTCGTTCATAAGTAATAATTGTGATGTCACCAGAAAAAGAATCAGGCTTTCTAAATGCATCCTTCATTTTTGTAACGTGGCGTCGCATTTTATATGTTTAATGCATTTCTTTTAACTTAATTAATCCGCTGTTTTTTCCTCCTCATACATCGGTCGACGCTAATTAAATGAAATTGCAAGTGCAGTTGAGTACATTGTCAATCATGATTAAAGTAATGAAAACAACGTTATTACTTTTAGTTAATGGTAAATGCTTAGTAATTAAATAACATTTTCGATTCGAGCAAATTATGCATAAGACCGATTTTCACTAATAAATCATAAACTATTAAATAAATGAACATCAGGAATAATGCAGTGAATTTTTGAAAACGGCAAATCCGCCTTTTTAAAGACAGAAGTCCTTTAATAATTTATTGATGTTATATAATATTTATTGATCCAGAGAAAGAATATTGATCAATTGTAAACTAAAAAAGTGAAAAGCGTTTAAACTATTTGTTACACTTTTTAATACACCAAACAATTATGCCAGGTTTACAGTATTTTCCTTCTATTTCAAGAAGATACATTTTTTAAAACAAGTCCCTTGTAAAAATAAAACATATATGGGCCATATACGGCCATATATGGACTCGTTTATGAACATATATGAAATTACAGTTTAACATATATGGCCATATATGGTTTTCACGAATTCCATATATGATTTTCACGAATTCCATATATGGGCCATATATGAAAACGTAATTTACCATATATGTCTGATTTTTACAAGGGATGCATTTCTTGGAATACATATATGGCCATATATGGCCATATATACCCATATATGCCCATATATGGACTTGTTTTTGAACATATATGAAATTACAGTTTATCATATATGGCCATATATGGTTTTCACGAATTCCATATATGGGCCATATATGAAAACGTGATTTACCATATATGTCTGATTTTTACAAGGGTGGCTTAAAACTATACTAAAATTAATCCAAAAAAAAAGAAGAAAAGATAAAAATAATAATAATAAGTATAAGATTTCATAATATAATACTATTAGGTATCGTTCAGTTAAAGTAACATAGTTCATATAAAAATATCCAGACATTAATTTTGCTGATTGTACATGCAATTTATGGAGAAATTGTGCTCTCAAACTATAGTTTTTTTTCGCGTTTTCATTTCTGCGTAAAAACCCTAGACATGTATGAATGTTTTCTCTCTTCTTGTCGACATCCTATCAATAAGTTAAACAAAGACAGGAAATTCGAAAAATGCTAGGGAAATTCTACGTGTGCATGTGCAGTCAAACGTGCAGCTACTCACTACTGCAAGTACTGCACTCTGCAGTACTGCAGTGCAGTCTGCACTGTGCAAGTGTGCACTTATGTAGTCTGTAGTGTGCATTTGTGCAGTGTCCAGTGCAGTCCAGTGTGCACGTATCGGCTGTACCGCACATACTTACAACAAAATAGATAGGTTTGGTAAAATTTAAGCGTTTATGAAAAAACTAATTAACTGAAGAGTTTGAAGCAAAACTAATTTTATCAATTAATCCGCGACTAACTATTAATAATTAATTCCAAATTTGCTTGATAAACCATAGCAAGCAATATTTGTGTTTCAATTATTTAAATAAAAACTTCATGAATAACTATTCTAACGATTTATTATTATATATATGTATTAATTAATGCATGATGTCTGTGAATCGTTTTTTTTATGAGAAGTGCTTGCGTCGAGGGAGAAAATGACCTTATTCTGATTAATATTGTAGGTTATATTATATAAAATATATGGTGTTCAGGCGCTAACCTTTAACCGGAGAGTGGTCGCGTACTTTTCCGACCTCTTTGTTTATCAACAAAATTTTCACTCGGTTACCATTATCTGTACGGCAAAAATATCAATGGCGCGACTACTCGCGGGTTAAAGTTTAGACCAGCTACGTGTCGCGTCCGCCTGCCCGTTTTTTACATGTTTTTTACAGTCAATGTGTACTTTGAAAAATCAGTTTTAGTTCTCGTCTAATAGAATTGTAAAAAAGTTGCATTGCTTTCCCGCTGATGTAAACTTGCAATAGTTATTTACGTATCAAGGGCTGAAAGTGTCACTTTTCTGCTGAGAGATGTACAGAGTTATGATGTACATAGTAATATCTACATTAAACCGAAGTTTTTGTGTCTGTGGAAAACGGGTGGAAAAGTAGCTTTTCTCGCCCTCGGATGGAAAAATGTACAAAAGCATGGCATCGAGAGCACAGTCCGGGACAAAAGGGCTTTTTTGTCATACCTGCATACAAACCGAACTTTTGCGTCCTGAAAAGCGGGCAGAAAGTAGCTTTTCGCGCCCTTTGGGCGGAAAAGCTATTTTTCCGCCCGCTTCCCACGGGCGCAAAAACTTTGGTTTGATGCAGATATGACAAAAAAATATGTACATCTCTCGGAAGAAAAATGATACTTTTAGCCCTTGATACGTAAATAGCTATTTCTCTTCAATTGCTCTAGGGTTTTATTTTCTAATCACAATATTGTTCCAGATTATATTCAATATGAGTCCATTTTTTGCAACCGGGAGGTCGGACTCTGAGTCCGAAAGCTCAACCGAGAAGGAGGTTCGAAAGCAGCCCATGGTAGCTTATACCGAAAGTATTCTCGAGATGTTTCCAGGGTAAATTAGACTTTCCCTAATAGCACGATATGTTCTCAAAACGTTCTGAAAATATTTTATTTCCCAAAAATATTTTCAGAATATTTTCAGAATATTTGTGCTATTAGGGTTACGTCAAACCCTCACTGTAAAAAGAGTACAAAATGGGAATTTTTAGCGCCTTATTTTAAGACGTCAGAAAAGGGCGTCAAAACATGTCAAAGAACAATTCCAAATCCTTAACTTCTTTGCGTCAAAAGTTAAGGAAACATAATTTATTTACAAATTTTTATTTAAAAACTTATTTAGAACCTTACATGTATGTATAATTAACGTTTAGATGATGATGATGAAGAATCCTATGGCGAGGACGAGGACCAAGCCATGAATTTCAAAAAAAACCGAAACTACGAACGACCTTGTTAGATTCCAGGTATATTCGTCACATTCATAATATTTTGGAAAATAATTCGCTGATTAATTATGTCATATTGTTAACCAGAAATCAGTTGCCTGTGAAAGTACCAGTGATTCTGAAAGCAGCGAAGATCAAGGTCGATTCCAAAACATCAGGGACCGATTTAAAAAGAAGTAGGTATCCAATATGAACAATTTGTCCAATTTGTTGCTTCTTGAGAAAATTTGAATTAACAAAATTCCTTCAAAAACAGAAATCAAGAGGAAAAGTATGAAGATGAGACAAGAAAGAGACAAGAAAGCAAAGGAAATTGAAATCAGTTAAAGGGGGAGTTGCAATACCTTCTCAAACACTAAGCATATTAGATAAAGAGGTTGATATTCCCGTTTTATTAAAGGAATTGAACAAAATTAGTTCAGCTCGATCAAAAAACTACACTGATCGCAAAAACAAGATAAAACTTTTGCATACATTTCAAAAATTTCTTTCAAGATTTGTTGGATTGAAAAGGGCCTTGAATTAATTTTACTGATAAAATGAACTAAGTGGCTAAAATGATTGATGTTTAGAATTTACGAATAATTGCTGCAAATAATTGTTTTAAATGCAATTCTAATTGTTCATGGTCGTTTAATTTAACATTTTTCATGTATTACAGGGTTATTATTTGACATATAAAATATTCCAAATATTATCATAAAAACATTTTTTTCTTTTAAGGGCATAGATTTTAAACTTGTTTTACATGCTACACTCTAAAAACAGCCTTCTCAAGGTAAGCGGATTCCACTTAAAGTAAGTGGATTTCAGTTCAGCGTGAGAGGGAATGCACTTGCTTTAAATGGAATCCGCTTACCTTTAGTAGACTGTTTTTAGAGTGTAAATTTAAAAAAATTAATGATAATTTTCACATTTAATTCACGTACTTTAATTTCATCTAAAATTTTTTTCCTAATGGTATAAGATTAAAGATTTCTGAGAATCATCCATATGAATAAAACAATTTATTACAATCAGTTTTACAAATAATTATCTCAATCAGTAATTTTATTGTAGATTATTTGACGTCTTATATTTATAATATACTATATTATATTTGTATAAAAATATACCAATATTGCGATAAATTGAATAGATAAAATCATAATTAGCTTTGTAATAAATTTATCATAATCACTTTAGTTATTATTTTTATAATCTATTTTAGTCTTGTTTATCTACGCGACATTCGCAATGCACGTTTGATTATCTTTCCGTCATAAAATATTTCTACAAGATCCAAATGTTTTAGACTAAAAAATATTTATCTTGAAATAATTTGAAAAATGTAAAAACAATTTGATGTTTAGACTCAATAAATTGAGTCTCAACTTCGATTTACATATATATATTTCACATTTGACAAATTTTTAGTTAGCCACTTTGAAATTGGCATACATTTCAATAAAATATTGTATTTTAAATTTCATTATAAATTTCGTAATAAGAACATAAGAATATGCTAATTTTTATGTTAAAAATTCTCTATTGCAATATTTTATAAAAAATATACAAAACTATTAAAATTAAAAACTTTTTTTTTTATATTTTTTTCGACGAAAATCGAGTTCGTCATAAAAAATTAATAAAATGATGATTATTAATATGAGTACACGCGTTTACAAAATTAATAAATTAAGTATTGTTTAAAATGATAAATAACGAATTTTCTAACGGAAAAATACTCGTGAGGCGTTTGAAGTGCCCGCTCAAACTAACGTTTTCAATTGACAACGGCTAGTGAGAGAAGATCGCGTCTGTTCTTTAGCGTTACACTTTTTTCAACGGCTCGCCATCAAAGACAACAACAAAGACAACATTTTTGTATCGATTAGTGTTTCATTCGTAAATGCAAAAGAAAATGACTAGTTTTTCCTCGGATTGGTGGCTCCACAATAGAGAACTGCCGCCAACCCAACGGCTCAAAAGTTGCGTGCATTGGCTCATCTGAGCTCTTGTTTATGAAGAGAGGACCTAACCCCGGAACGATTTTATTCACAATTTGTTCAACTCGTTTGGGCTGATTTCGTTGCACATGTTTCGTCCACGTCCAAATCTTTTATTATGTAGTGTGTACAGTGAAACAAAATAAACCGCCGACTAAACAAAACAAATACACGTGCAACTCCATTTTTTATCGATTACAGTGTCCAAGCTTCTTTTTATTGAACTGACAGAATTCCAGCTCGAAGATTTTTTATGTTTCGGTGGGATATGCGTTTGGAATAGGCTGATCGGTAAGTCGACAAGCAGGGCCCGAATTGGCCTCGAACCGCGGCAATGTCCGTTTCCCCGAATCCGTTAGCTCGACGCCCATAAACAACCTTGTTTATAAATACAAGCGAGCTTTCTGGCTCGCTTTCAACGCTCCCTGCGAAGGTGCATTTAAATCGCGTCCTTTTCATTTAAATGGCTTCTCCTGCAACTGGGCAAGCTGCAACGCGCGAGCTTTCATTCCCAGCCCAATTTCCAGGTTAGCTCGGATCGACGACGCGGTAGCTCTCGCGCAACCATTCGTTCAATGGGTTCGTTCTTCGCGAGGGCTTTTTCAAATGGGCATTCCTCAACCCACGGTTTTGCCACTTTTTTTATTCACGCTGATTGGAAACCCCCCAAGCACGCTCCCGCTCGTTTGTTTATGTTTTAGGGCTGTTCTCGCAAGCTTAATTATAGCAAAAAGGGTATAAATAAAAAATGGTCTAAAAACACCACCTGCTGTGTACACATATTTGTATAAATAGACGATTGCGTACCTGTGGCCCCTGTTGTGTTGTAATGTTTAGCGTAAAGCCACTTGCGCATTAATTGTTTATCTGTAAACTTCGCATGGATATATAGTGCGGTTTCTTTCCTTCCGCAGCTACTTACATTTGTAATGTTCAAAGAAATTGATGGTGCACATGGCGACCAGGTATTATCAAACACCTCGCACTTGTGATGAGGACAGCGATGACGAATCGAGAGGAATCAGTAGGTTATTAGATTTAGTTATGAAGCTCACGCCAACGGCTATCAACAACGATGTATGTTCGACGCGATCATTGCCGAGTACCACATCGGACAATGATTCAGAATCACAGTCGGAGCTAAATGTAGCAGCCAATTCCGCGAGGCGTTATCCCTGTGACAATCCTTTCGTTCACCATGAAAGTTCCATCACACCACTGACTTCATCGAAACATAATAAGCCTAATTTTCTTCCTCCCATCGGGGTTTTCTGGGATATCGAAAATTGTCAGGTAAAGTTTCTCCGCTTTTTATCCTTGACATTTATTCAACAACTTTTGTTCAAAGTTCATGACAATTACTTCCTTTTTATGTTCAGAATACAAATACACATTGTTTGTGAGAAAAAATCTTCATGTGAATGTTTGTTTTATTTGTTTATGGAATATAAACATTTGTGTGTTCTGTATAACTGAGACTTGAGAAATATTGAAATGCATGAAATGCAAATATAATAATTTAAAATTAGTGCCGGATTACCTTAAAAAACTTGGGTTTATCAACTTTTGTTAATATTTCAAAAGAAGATTGTTATTTTGAAAATTGAAAATGATTTGTTTGTTTTGATTTATTTATTTGGTTATATTGAAAATTTTTGTACTGTTCAAGTTAAAAGTTTGGATTAAAAATGGGGCCCAACAATTTTCTGCTCAGGGCCCCACAGACCAATAATCCGGCTCTGTATAAAATGTGAAAGTTTTCATTAATGTTAAAGTGTTCAACATTTAATCTTTGATTATTGAGTCATGTCATTATTTTATGACAGTCCAGAAATTTGTTTACATAAGCTATTTAAGGTAGTTCTATAATGATAACCAATATACAGAAAATTTGATTAAACTTTACACACAAATTCTTTGAGTATTTTGGCAAAATTTGAAGACAATTCACAGTTTGTGAGCTGAGATATTTGCTGTCAAAATTGCATAAATATACATTACAAGTATAGAAAAGTTGTATCTGAAGAGTCCATTTCTAGTAATAACTTTTTCCTATCATAGAGATTTTGATAAAGAACTAAAATAATGTTCATCTTATTCCAACAAACTATTTAGAGCCAATTTACAGTTTGAATTATAAAATATTCTAAAATAAAGGTGCATTTTTAGTCAACATAGAAAAATGTATACATTCACAATATTTAAATTTCTATTTCAAGAGATTTAAAATATTATTTACATATTATACTGTGAGAAAATTACTTTTAACAGTCAAATGTGGCAAAAATATATGTTTATTCATTTAAATTCACTAATTTACTTATTTTATTTACTAATTATTTTATTTTTTATTTTTAATAAAAAACAAAACTTAAATGAAAATGTAATTTAAAAGGACTTCCTTAGTCTGTTTGTAGAAATAAATAAATAAATATAAAAAAATACAATATGCTCATGATAGAACTACTAAACTTGAAGTCTATTGTCATGGAATTAATGTCCATTTCATTATTTCAATTAAAAAAAATACATTGAGAAATTGCATGTAGAAAATAATGAAAAAGTCATCTCATTGTATTTCATTGAAAACACAATGTGGTTACATTTTTGAAAATAAATACAGTTTTTTCAAAAATGAAGAATTTAAGAAATTAATTCCCATAATGCAGACAGTTTTAAAGAAACAATTTTGACTGCAAGTCCTGAAAATTTGTGGTTAAAAAATGTTCTTTTGTATTTAATAATCATTTCAGCAGCAGTGAATTGGACATTTAAAAAATGTATTAATGGACAACTTTTGATCTTAGGTTCCAAAGGGTCGATCTGCTATAGCAGTGACACAGACTATACGCGACAAGTTCTTTGGCGGGTACAAGGAGGCCGAATTTATCGTAGTATGTGATGTACAAAAAGAGAATAAGCAAATTGTGCAAGAGCTGAATGATGCACAGGTAAATTTAATACACGTTGCGGCAACGTGTAAAAACGCCGCCGATGAGAAACTTAGACAATCCATAAGACGCTTCGCCGACATACACGGCAGTCCCGCGGCCGTCATTTTAATATCGGGAGATATTAATTTCGCTGCGGACCTCTGCGATCTGCGCCACAGAAAGAAAATACACGTGATTCTTCTTCACAAGGAGAACACTTCCGAGGCGCTGATCTTGTGCGCTAATGAACATTACGATTTCACGCAACTCACAGAATCGCTGCCTTCGAGAACACCGGCCAAGGTGCGCCCAACTTTCAGTTCATATTTTTTTCACCACTTTCAGACTTGCCTAGAGTTTATCGATTGCAATTCAACTTTTTCTTCACTGTATATTACATGAGTCGCATTTGAGGAAATGTTAATTTTACGTCATTCCAGGTTACCGAGTCATACGATCTTTTAGTTTGTAACCTTCCCGAAGACAAGGATATTTTAGGAATAAAGCGTCGGCTTAAGCAGTTGTCTAATAATTGTGGCGGAAGAGTTATAGAAGTTCAATCAAATGCTGCCATAGTTCGGTTTTTTTCCAAAGAATCTGCCGATAGGTAATTTCTTTATGCTTATTTTAACAATATTATTTTCATTTATCCGAAAATTATTCCTTTTCGTTGCTATTTTTTAGTAACTTTTTCCCAATTTGTTTGCATTTTTTCATTGGAATATTCAAATTGGAACAACCAGGTCATTTTTGGAACAAAATCATTTTTGAATAATTTGACTAAACATTTGAATGTTCCAATTGCAGAAAATTTTTCAATTTTCTCCTGCGACTATCTTCAGTGAACAAAACACTATTTGACACGCGCTTAGCTCCAATTTTCAAAGTGCTTTGGCACCTGGTCGTTTATGAAACAAATAGTAGGGATGTCAACATAAATACTTATGAATTTCAAACCCAAAGCAGAAGCGTAACGGAAACAGTGCAACATTCGGAAAAGTCCCGCGCAGACGTTGATCGTCTCTCAACTGATTGAAAGATAGTTTGTTATACTAAGCAGAGTTCATTGTTATTCGCTACTTTTTAAACAGCAAAATTGATAGATAAAATTTCCGGAATTTTAACAATTTCTTAGTTTTATTCGACTTTTTATCGTTTCGTGCCAAGCACATGAAGATAGAATTGTGATTTTGTTTCTCAAGGTAAGATTGTTGGGAAAGTTGGGGAATGAAACAGAAAGTGCAAACCAGCAACATTAATATCGATCAAACCATTTATTCCAACGTTTCTTGCATTTTCAGAGCTCAGAAGCGTATGCATGGAGAGTACGTTTTTAATTCGAAAATTACTGTACAATCCGCAGAAGAAAAAGATACTTTTAGTGACGAAAATCGTGGTAATTATGTTAACTTTTTATGCTACCATATTTCGTTGATTTTGATCAGACAGACTTTGATTAATTATATTTCGGGTCGTGAATCTGTAATCACACTTCAATGTTTAGATCATTGTTTTTCTATCAGACTTTGACCTTCGTCTGGCTTAAATTCAATACTTTTGATTGATATCAAATGATTAATCATATTCGGTTTAATTTCATTACGAGTTATGCTTGTTAATAAAATCCTTCGAATAATAAAATGCTCCGTTCATGTTTGCATATCAATTACATACAAAATTCATTTTCAAAATATTTCGACAATAAATTTCATAAAATATTAATTTTTGAGATAAGTTTGAACAAATAATTCTGCTTTAATAATCGTGTAGAAAAATCAAATCAATTTGAACTGCTTTCTCACCAACAATTTGGAGTTATTTATTTCTTGTATCTGTGTGATTAATTTGCTCTGTATTTTCAGGAATAATAATTCGTAAACACACATCGAGTGAATCCGAGGTAGTCATAGAATCACCAAAGCAAATGTATAATTCAGGTACTTCTGTGGTCGGTGCGCGTAGCTTGCCAGTAACACCCCTTTACCACCCGGCTTCGCCAGTGACTGGGAATCATTCCAACTGGAATGGAATGCATTGTGCACCTCCTGGGTAATAATCCAACTGTACTAGTTATTAATAACCAGATAGAATTTCCTGTATGACGAGAATCCGAGAAAGAGCCCTGGAGTCGCGAGTCGATTTTTATCCTTGCAGATTCGGGCAATGAACATGGCTTTGATCTTATCTGACTAAACGCAAAAATTGTAGCTGAAATGTGAGTTTCTGGATGGAGGACTGAATAGTTTCCCTTTTTCAGAATAATCCAACCAGTCCCCTCCTACATGGGCCGCAACTACCCGAACAACGAGGCTCCACCAAATAGATCATTCCAAGAAAATGCTCGAATCCATTCCCCCATGGTGGACAGGTCAAGGAACGCCAATCGACGCATTTATGCTCCGCAAGTTCGCGAGGGTTCGGCCGAATGCATGAACAATCGTCCCCAGGAAATGCGCCAGCGGCCTCGTGGACAGTTCAACTTTAACCAGCCACCCGAGTGGAATGCTCAGAGACATGGTTGGTCGGGTCTTCCAAACCAGTATGGAAGTGGTTAGTATTTCAATGAATTTTTTATTTTAGTTTCCTTTGCAATGAGCTTTATTTATTCTCTTACCACGATCTTTTTATAAACGTCTAAGAAATGTCCAGTTACATGTGGCAATTGTCTTTTTCAGGATATCCGCCAAATTTCAAACGTCGCAGCCCTTCACCAATGTATATGTCGCAAAATCACGAATCCAACCATTGGAATGGTCAGGTGAGTTTATTTTCAAACATTTTACAGTATAAATTTTAGAAGATTTGACTTTCCTTTCAAATTTCATTGGTAGTTTTCGAACTTGTTTGCTTATTTTGTATTGAAATTTTTCCAGAATCAACACCCCAATATGATGAGGAGCAGAACCCCTTCTCCGTATGAATTCCAGTCCATCAATCATTCTCAACAACACAGAATGTCTCCTTACAACGACACTGAATCTGAAGAAGTCGAGGTTAGAAATCGAAGATATTTCCAAGTCAACTATCCGAAATTCATCAATTATAATAATTAATTTTGTCTTCTGTGCTAGCAGAACTTTTTCAATCCAATAAACAACCGGAATGGGGGTGGCAACAGCAACGGCTCTTACTCGCCCATTGAGTTGCAAGTTACCAACTTGGATCAAAACATAGACATGAAGGACATGAAAAGGATTCTCCATTCGATCTTCCTGGAACATGTTACGGTATGCAAATCTAATCTAAAAGAACAGAATGAAAATTCAACTTGAATTAAAAGGGTCAATTAGACCAAAAAAAAACTTAACTATTGTAATTGACTTCTTTGATCGACTTTCAGGTCCTTCATATAAGCGTTTTCATGCAATCCGACGGCAACTACGCAGCAAGCATTAAAATCCCTTCCCTGCCAGAAGCACAGTACGCGATTTCGCAGCTGCATCGACGTAAGATTGGGTACAAACGAATCCTAATATCGTACGCACACGCTGGCGGACCAAGTCCTCAGATCGTGCGTTCCCAGATCGTGATGCTGCTGCAGGAGGTGCCAGGACACAAATTGCCGCTGTTCAAATTTCGTGAGATGTACGAGAGTAGATTC
>JABFPD010000352.1:0-12184 GCA_022817545.1 Cremastobaeus sp. ZL-2020 | reverse complement strand
CTCCTGATTTTAATATTACAACTCAGATATTTGATGCAAAATATGTAATATGAATGACGTAATCAGGAGTTTCAATTATTAGGAATAGAATTATTGTGGATTATATAATAAATAAACTAATTAAATTTGTAAATAAACAAAATATTAAAAAAAATCATAAAAAGACATTTTTCCCGACACTAGCGCGGCGAAAAGTGGAACTATTCGTCTTCGCGGAGTGAAAACCGCGCTTTCGGGCTACGCCCTCAAGCGGTTTTCACTCCTAGGAGCGAAAATTCCACTTTTCGCTCCGCTCTAGCGTCGCGAAAAATAACATATGCGTCTCGGGCGCAGTGGCGCCCTCGGCGATAATATACTATTTTTCGAAAAATTGTAACTGCGCTTATAATTGTCGGGAAAAAAAATCTATACCACGATTTGTGAAGCAAAAGACTTGTCCTTAGGGAAATCAATAAGTCGTTAACATTATTTCAAAAAAATGGAATTTGAAGATTGTTTGGGTAGGTGTTTTTCCAATTTAATAGGCAAATTGCACCTACAAGAAACTCTTGATATTTCTCTAATTTTTTATAAACCGCTTCTAGAGACATCAATAGTATATTATGCACCAAGGGAGTAATGCGAAGCTTTACTTCCTTAGTGCATACGGTATTTTATGTCACTGATAGACGCACTTTAAACATAGTTTTAACTCCCGAGAGAAAAAAGTTTTTGTATAAAAAGTGGAGATGCGTAAAGACTATTGGTGATAAGATATATTTATTAATAATTGTTCACGATTCCGACAGTTATGCTAATTATTTGCAGGTATTATAAGTGATTGAAATTTGTTGTTTTGTGAATAAAACTATTTGAAAAAATCTTAAAATTGGTCTTTTTTATTATTTAACTATACTGTAATCCATTACTATTATATGCAGATCGAAAAAAAGGTTGAACATTTTTTTCCAACTTTGATTAAAAAATTGTCTCATTTAAGTTGGGAGTACTATTACTCCAAAAGGTGTAGCAGGATCTGCTAGAAAATGTTGATTTTAGTTATTTGCCTACCACCAGCTCTTAATGCCATCACTGATCAAACAAAATGTACATTTCATATGTCTTTCGACCTACTGATGATTAACCATCAATTTATCGGCTGCTGGTAAAAAAGAATTTTTGTTTGCATAAGTTTACACAGGCTATGTAATTTTCTTGATAATCATGATCTTCGAAAATATTCATTTCTTTTTTCTTATTATACTTAAATTCAGTTCGAATAATATGCTCTTCTTAAGAATATTTAATGAGATTACGTACTTTTTATTCACGGTCGATAACAAATTTATCGACTGTGTACAAGAACCCTACAGTTGTAACGTATCTCAAATATTTGTTGTGTAATAAAAATATTATAAAGAATTAGTATAAATTTATAATAAAAGTAATTTTACATGTTGGTGTGGTACTTTCTTTATAAAATATGATATATTTGAAAAATACTGGGACAAAATTATGTATGCAAAAAAAATATTATTCAAAACAAAAATGAATTATTGAAAATTATAAAAAATTAGATGTACTTAAAATTTGGAAAAAGTACTTCTGTAAATTTTATAAAGTAAATGCAGATTTTTAAGACAGAAAAATTTATAGAATGTACATTTTTTAAGTGCAGTTTAATTATGAGTATTAATTTTCATTAAAAACAAGATTGTAAATGCCATTCAAATCACTGCAAAAACTAGTGTTTTAAAATAAAACGTTTTGTACCCATTTTTGAAACGTTTTCACGTGTTTTACACTTTTAACCTATCTTTTTAACATGTGAAACACTATTTAGTGTTTTAAAATTGAGACAAAATAAAACAGCAGTTTTTGCAGTGATACTGGATTTAATAAATTAATATTATAGATTGTAGATCATTTGATTACAAGTGTCTACTTTTATAATAATAAGAAATATTCTTGTTAACTATAAATAAAAAGTAAATTCCATAACTTTTCTGAAACAATAAAGAGCAGTATTGGGTACGAGGAAATGATAATTCATGTGAATGTACATCTAGATAATTTTTATTAACCAATTTAATTTAGATTATTACAATATTACAAATCATGCGGACGAGACATTGCGCGTGCCATTCAAACGGATACAATGGGAACGTTACAATGTTACGATCAATGAATCGATGAATGAATGAATCAAAAATCTCTTGTTCGCTATTCGACTCGAAAACTGGTTACTCGACAACATGTATTTTTAACTTTATTTCGTTTTTCACATTAATGTTTCAATTGTGTTCCTGTAGTAATCGTGAATATGAGTCACTTGTGCGCGTGTGTGTACAAATTTTTCCTTTAGTTACTATAGTCGAAGACATCGAAAACATTCTACGTAATATTATATAAATAAGGATGCTGTGCATTTGCGATCGAGAAAACTTCTTATCGTTCGTCGCGCGAAAACAACATAACTTCTCAGGGATCGCGTCGATTGACAGAAAAATCTCAATGAAAAGTCTACAATTGAATTGAATTGCGATTAAATTCGAATAAGGAGAAGGTCTCATATAAAAACGAATACCCCCGTGTTATCACATACGATATGAATAAAGGTCTAAAACGAACAGTCTCTACATATACATGAAAACGTCACATCAGTCTCCACCGGCCTACATCTTCCGTCCTCAATGACTTGTCTGTTCGAGCATGCACAGTTTCTCCACGGACCAGCAATTCCCGCCTATTACAACAACATATCCTCCGGTCGCAAATTCACAACTTGGTCGTTTTTATGTCTTGTTTATGTTTAACATTAGGCTTACGACTATAAATATATCGGTTTGCTTATACAAGGATTCTTTTTTTCAATGAGAACGGACTTGGTACAAAGACGTCGTTGCCGAATGAAAACATTCTCGCTCGCTCGCCAAGCACGCATGCAATTTCATTCCAAATGAAAACAAGACGTAGTACATGTTTGTCCAATATTGATAAAACGCTAAAAACTGCTCTGCGGAATGCCGGGGCTTGAATCACTTCTAGTCCAATTGTACCAATGTTTCAGACTTACGGTGTAGTTTTAGCTCGCGAAACAAGTCTAATGGAAAGACAAAAATTATTCATTAATACCCGTATTCTGGCCCTAGGGACCAGAGTCCTAACAGGAGGATCACAATTGAAGAGTAATTTTTCTCTTTTCATTCGTTGTTTCAGTTCAAATGGTCCTGTTAGGTTTTGTAGCTTGGTATAAAGTTTTTCTCGAAAATGGCAGTGTTTGATTTGAAAGAGCCAAAATGGGGTGGCCCGGGGTGCGGTGACCAGTGGCAGGCACGTTGAGCAAAATGTTTCTAAAATTTCTCCAATCACAATTCAGCTATGTATTGTCGAATCATCGAAATTTGCTCCGAGTCGGTAAATAAACGTCAATCTGCGTACCGCCAACGTGTCTGCTGTTTGTAAACAACGCGTTTCCCTCGCAGTCGCGTTCCAATTTGAATGTGTTTTCAAGTTTTTCAAGTTTGGCAAACGAAACCGTTACCAACCACAAATCATAGGCTGTTGTCCATTGATACGGTACAATACACTGTTACAAATTATTGGCAACTTATAGATCACGTCGCACACACTTCATAATTGTCTAATATTTACAACACATTCGCTCCGTCCAATCGTACAACAGAACACAAATCAATCCAGTACTAGTCGTATTTATAATTATATTTATAGACTATATAATAATTTATATAGTGCACATGTTTAATAATGTCATCATTTCATGTATTTTTAAATGTAGGTACGTGTATGTATAACGTATTATGTATATATGTATACGCGTTTAAAAATCGCATTTCACGACGTACTCTCCCGTCAAGTTGGTTTCACTTTTGTTGCTACGTAAAATATGTAGATTCGAAAGCTAGAAGTACCTGAATAACGTGGCAGAGACGAGGGAGTTAAAGGGTACGAAGATGCGTAGATTTTGGTCTGTGCGCGGGAACTTACATATCTAACATGAATCTTCTCAACAGTCTCTCTTTGATACGATACAATTTGTTTTCATAATAGTGTGTGTTTTGTTCCTCTCCATGACTTGCTTGTTTCTTGTGTTTATCATACATATATTCATATATATGTATGTTTACATATATATATTTATTTATTTATTTATTTATTTATTCATTTATCTGTTCGCCCGGTTTCATTAAACTGATCTTATACACTAATCAATATAATCGTAATTTATTCATCCGATGGAAAAAAATTCCGTTGAAAAATTAACGCGGAAGAAGCTATTATTCGATACGGTTCAGAACCGCGGTCATATTGCACTCCATTCCCTAATTGGTACGGCGAATTTTACAACGAAATTGGTGTCCACTTTGAAACTCGTGGTTTCGCTTATCGACAATTAGAGTCGTCCAATAATCGTATTTACTTCTGTTACTTCTTGACCAACTACTGCTACAATTTTTGCACTTGTTGACGTTCTAATCTCTACCGATACTTATGAATCATGGATTAGTAGCTGACAATGACAAAACCTCGTCGAATTCGTGTGTTCGTTTGGCAAGATGCGTTCGCACGGCATGTTGCAACCAAAAGACAAATAAATGCGCTTTGTGTGTTCCCCATATTTAATTTCCATTAGAAATTTCCATAAGGAAATTCCTTAAGGCAAATTGGTACATTTACTTGCGAAATGTCCATATGCAACGAAAAAAAAGAATCCATAAGTAAGAATCGAACTCTAGATCTTCATCATGTGAAGCTAAGAGTCTAACTGATAGTCTCCACGAGCTCCATAAAAACTACGCTTTAGATAGAACTTTTGAGTAAATAGTTCAAAATAAAGACTGTTTAAAAATCTTCAAGGAGTTTCAATGCTGTAGTGGGTAGACTTTTGGCTTCACACAACGAAGATCTAGAGTTCGATTCCTACTTAAGTATTTTTGTTCTGTTTCATATGGCAATTCCATTAGGAAATGTACCAATTTCCTTATGGAAGTTACTTATGGAAATTCCTTGTGGAAATTAGAGATGGGGTTATCATTGAACGATTCGGCTTTTCATTGGTATTCGGTTTTCTGTACGATGAGTCCGTTTGTGTTGTTTTGTACATACAAGAACGCGAACTCAAGTAAACGGTTCGAAGACACGCAGTATCCATATCCTGCGTGCAATCAATCAAAGATATAAAAGTAGAAAATGTGATGGTGTCGTCGAATAGTGGAACGATGAAGAGAATGTCCTACGATTGCATCGATGTCTGCAAGGAGAGGCCAAAGAAGCAGTTGCCTCGCTCATGATGTCCTGCGCCAATGTTCAACCGATTCTGGATGTATTACAATTACGGTACGGAAATCCAAGTATCGTGGCCCAAACTATGGCCCGGGAAATCAGGCATCTTCCTTCCATGGATGATCGAAAAGGAAATATTGTAAACTTTGCTACCAAGGTGAGAAATTGCGTTTCAGCTGTGGAAGCTGCGGGACACAAAGGACTGTTACATAGTCCGGATTTAGTAGACATCATTATTCGAAAGATGCCACCTACACTTATCGTACTTTACAATCACTTTCTTCATGAAAGACGGGAAAAAGAGGAACCAGTGCTCGTAACCTTGTCTTTGTTTTTGTTCAAAGAAGCTGAATTGGCTTGTCAAGCTCAAACTCTGGATGCGACATCAGGTATATTTTCACGAAGTTCCAGTGAGCGGCGGTATACAAAACACCGACAAGATAACGAGCCTTCAAATAGAAATCGAGCTGAAAACGTGTTTACAGTCGAATCGACAGGCGTTGAAGAAAGAAAAAGTCATCAGAATAGAAATAAAGGCACGGAATGTGACTTTCGTAGGAAGGACGGACATTTGGTTGAAGTTTGTCGTCAGTTGGCGCGTACGCCATTACGGAAACGGTGGACGTGGGCCGCTAATCTGAGAAGATGTTTCCAATGCTTGAGAACTGGTCACGGCAGAAGAGAGTGTCGAGCAGCCTTTTGCAATAAAGAAGGGTGTGGAAAACCACATCATCGGTTATTGCATAGTGAAGAAAACAGCGAGAAGGTCAATGCCTCTGATAAGAGAGAAGGAAAGGATCGAGACGGACAAGAAATTACGCTAAGCACTTTTAGTGAGGGTAGAAAGGTGTTGCTAAAAGTTCTACCGATTAGGCTGTTTGGTCCTGCAGGATCCGTTCGGGTGAACGCTCTGTTAGACGAAGGTTCGACCATCTCTATTTTGAATGCGGAAGTGGCAAATCAGATTGGGCTGAAAGGCGAAGAGAAAAGTCTTACCATTAAAGGTGTATTGGGAATGGCAACATCGCTGATAAGTCGTGTAGTAAATGTAGACATTGAAGGAACGCAGCAAGGGCGTCATCGACTGCAGAAAGTGAAAACTATTTCCGGATTTACAGTCTCGTCCAACAGCGTTAGCGAACAAGAGATCGAAAAATTTCCACATTTGTCATCGTTACCAATTACAGTAATTGACGAGGTTCCAAAATTCCTTATAGGTCAGGACAATTGGGATTTGATTGTGACGCGAGAACTGAAGGCTGCAGGAAAGAATCAGTTGGTTGCATCTCTTACGAATTTAGGATGGGTAGTGCATGGATACATGAATACTGGGAAATGCATGGAAGATCAATGCCATTATGCGTCTTCTTTTCAAGCAGAGTCAGAGAAGACACGCGATGATGAATTGTTCGAGATGGTTAAAGCCAATTTTCAATTGGAAGCTCTAGGAGTGACAAACTACGCTAGAAAGTCAAGATTGGAGATTCGAGCCAAAGAAATACTGCGCAGTACTACCAGGCGTAATGCCGAGCAATGGGAAACAGGTCTGCTATGGAAAAATGATCATTT
The DNA here is from genome assembly GCA_022817545.1 of Cremastobaeus sp. ZL-2020. NCBI lineage: Eukaryota > Metazoa > Arthropoda > Insecta > Hymenoptera > Scelionidae > Cremastobaeus > Cremastobaeus sp. ZL-2020. The sequence continues at coordinate 5,332 of JABFPD010000352.1, read as the reverse complement.
AACTTTTCCAAATAATTACCAAGCAGCCCTGAACAGATTGTTATCACTCGAACGAAAACTTGAGCGAGACCCTAAGTTAAAGGAACTATATGCGGCTGAAATCGAAAAATTAATAAGCTCGGGATATGCTACAAAGGTTGACAATTTCGAAAAGGATAGCTCGAAGATCTGGTACCTACCACATTTTGCTGTTACGAACGAGAACAAACCCGGCCGAGTTAGGGTGGTTTTCGACGCTGCTTCTGAGTTCAGAGGAGTTAGCCTAAATAAGGAACTATTGAGTGGCCTGGACTTGTTACAACCACTTTTTGGAGTTTTGTTAAAGTTTAGACAAGGAGCTATCGCTTTTTCGGGAGATATCCAAGATATGTTCTTGCGTGTAAAGATAAGGAAGGAAGATCAAGAGGCGCAACGTTTTCTGTGGAGAAAGAAGAAAGATGAACCGCCAGCAGTTTTTGCGATGACGTCGCTGATATTTGGAGCAACATCGTCTCCGTGCTCTGCAATGTATGTCAAAAATAAAAATGCAGAAGCGTTTAGAAGCAAACATCCAAAGGCCGTGGACGCCATTGTGAGGAAGCATTACATGGACGATTATCTAGACAGTGTCGATTCAGTTGAAGAGGGAATTGAATTGGTTCAAAACGTTACAAAAATACACAAGGCAGGGGGTTTTCGCATTAGAAAATGGATCTCGAACAATAAAGAAGTTCTGGCGCAGGTTCCTGAGTCTGATTTAAGCGAGAAAAATGGAAGCAAAAGTTTGGAACGAGTTTTAGGAGTAAAGTGGGATCCAATAGCAGACGTTCTGAAATTTGAGATAGAGATTAAGCACGATATTGAAGAACAAGGTTGCACGAAGCGGAAAATGCTCAAGGAAGTGATGTCAATCTACGACCCTTTAGGAATGATTGCACCCTTTACGATTAAGGGAAGAATATTACTGCAGAAGGTTTGGCGTAGTGGAGTAGGCTGGGACGACCAATTAATAGAGTCAGAGATGAAAATGTGGAGGCAGTGGATGAATGCTTTGCCGATCATGAATCAGTGTAAATTACCAAGGTGCTATTTTCGGCGATGTAAGACACGAGTTGTAGAGTTGCATGTTTTTGCAGACGCCAGTGAAGAAGCATTCGCAGCGGTCGCCTATCTTAGAGCCGTGTATGAAGATGGGATAACGGAAGTGGCTTTCGTAATGGGAAAGGCCAGAGTGGCTCCGGTCAAACCCTTGTCGATACCACGACTCGAACTTCAAGCCGCTCTTATAGCCAGACGTTTAGCGAAATCGATAATTGAGGAGTTGGATATAACAGTTTCGAAGCGTTTTTTTTGGACAGATTCCAAGACTGTGCTTTGCTGGCTAGCAAATGATCCTCGTCGCTATAGCACTTTCGTGGCTAACAGACTCGGAGAGCTGGATGAATTAACTGAAGTTTCTGAATGGCGTTGGGTTCCCAGCAAAATGAACGTGGCCGATGATGAAACTAGGTGGAAGACCGAGATTAACGCAGATAACAGATGGTTAAAAGGACCGGAAATGCTATTCACAACTGAATATAAATGGCCCGTAATGAATGAAGAATCAATCAACGACAACGAGGATTGTGAAGTCCTTACTACTTTGTTGGTATCAGTAAAGCTGAACGTTGATGTGTTGCCTGCTGTAAGCAGATTCTCTTCTTGGTTACGTTTGGTCAGAAGCACAGCGAGAGTTTTACAGTTCATCCGGGCACTGAAATCGCGGGGAGCTGAGCGTGAAGCTAATGTAGGAGAAGTTGGAGTTGATATGATTGCGCGGGCGACAGAACTCCTGACGATGCGTAGCCAGCAGTCGAGTTTTACTCTGGAAGTAGCTTGTTTGAAAAAAGGTGTACCACTATCTAGAAAAAGTAGAATATTACAGTTGACGCCAATGCTTGATGAACGAGGTGTAATGTTGGCCGAGAGCCGAATAATTCAAACGAAGGGTATACCAGAAAGTATGAAACGGCCAGTTATTTTGGATGGAGCAGATGATTACGCGCGTCTTCTCATACACCATTACCACAAGAAATACGGGCATGGAAGTTGTGAGACGGTGGTAAATTGCTTGCGAGAACAGCAATTTACCACCGTCTTGATTGCAAGGTGTCAAGAATGCCGTAATCGAAAGGCGAAACCGGAGGTACCGAGAATGAGTGAATTACCGTCTACTAGGCTGGCTCATCATGTGCGTCCATTCACAAATTGTGGTATAGATTACTTTGGTCCAATAATAGTCAAGGTAGGACGTCGTCGAGAAAAGCGGTGGGGGGTGATTTTTACGTGTCTGTCGGTAAGGGCTATTCATCTGGAGCTTGCTGGATCGTTGAGCACGGACTCTGCCATTATGGCAATCAGAAGGTTCGTGAATCGGAGAGGTTGCCCAGCTGTCATGTGGTCGGACAATGCTACCAACCTAAGGGGTGCAGATGCTGACCTGAGGAGAGCCATCGCAGAGCTGGACAAAGATGCAATGGGAAAAGAAGCAGTCAATAAAGGCATCGATTGGCGATTCATCCCACCAGCTGCACCTCACATGGGTGGATGTTGGGAGCGGCTGATAAGAAGCGTGAAGGTGACTTTGGCGGCGATTTTGAAAGAAAGAGAACCTTCTGAAGAAAGTCTATACACCTTACTTACTGAAGTGGAGAACATCATAAACAGTCGGCCGTTAACACACGTTATTTATAACTCTGAAGATGAAACTAGTTTAACTCCCAATCATTTTCTCATAGGTTCCAGTGGCGCAAGTGTTCCAGGAAAATTTGATGAGACGGATCTGTGCCTAAAAAAAGTATGGAGAAGAGGACAACAATTGGCGGATCAATTCTGGAATCGCTGGGTGCGAGAGTATCTTCCAGAGTTGGTGCAACGAAGAAAGTGTTGCGAGGACAAACCAAATATCCAAGTGGATGATGTGGTGCAAATCGTAGACAACACTTTGCCTAGAAACAGTTGGCCTAGAGGACGAGTCGTAGAGGTGATACCGGGACGGGACGGAAGAGTGCGAATGGCAAAGGTGCATCTTGGAAGAGGAAATCTCATGGTCAGGCCAGTTTCCAAGCTAGCAGTTCTAACACGTTGAATTCAACATTTAAAAAAAAAATTGTTATCATCCGTTTGTGGTACGCTGGTTCGCATACCAGGGGGGAGAATGTTGCGAATTTAGAAATTTAAAAAAAAGAGAAGATGAAATTCTTTTGTTTTGTTTAAAATATAGGTTTGTTGATTTTGGTGGTTATTGTCATGCAGAAAAATAAACGGAGCTTTTGAAAAGGAAAAAAGATTGTTGTTTTTGAGGTGGGAGCAAACGTTTGACGGCGTAAAGGAGCAAAAATGGTTGGCAGATAAAGAGGCTTGCGAGGAAAGTGAAAACTAAATAAATCAGAAGCGAGGTTTGGAAGTTGGAATTTTCTGGGTACTGTTGACTGCGGCGGAGTGAATTCTGACGCCTGTTTTTTAGTGAGAAAGAGTCGTATTTCAGATTTAATATACCGTGAGTCTGCCGTTTTAAAGAGTGATTAATTAGGTACGACTGAGCTATTAAATTAGTGACAGGTGATCGCTGTGGCGCGAGTTTTTTTAGATGGCTGGGCTTTAAAATTGGCTCCAGGTGATCGCTGTGGCGCGAGATTTGAATTTCTCGACTTTTGATTTCGGGTTGCCGTTACTGTTCTGTGTGGTGCTGCGGGAGCAGCAACAATAATAATTCTGAAAAACCATATATTGGCCATATAATAGCAATATAATAACAATATAATGACAATATAATGACAATATAATGACCATATATAAAACATATATGGCCAGTATAATAACAGTATATGATAATTTAACCTATATGATCAATATATGATTTCTATATGTTCATTATATGTTTTCTATATGTTCATTATATGTTCATTATATAGTCATTATATTGACATTATATTGCTATTATATGGGCAATATATGGTTTTCAGAATATTATATTGCTAGTATATGGCCAGTATATTGCCATTATATTGTTATTATAAGTTCCTTTTTACTAGGGATTTTTCAAGTTTGTTCTAATGTAACTTTTTCCGAACATTTTTTACGAAAATCTGCTTTTTACAAATTTTTGACCATGCATCTGACAACAATTTGGTAAAGTGTCATGTCAATTGGCTGACATTTGGATGAGTTAACTTCATTTGTGTACAATAAAAACATTTATAAGGACAATGAAATGTACTCGATGCACTGTCTTATGAACTGGTGAAAAAAATATAATTTACACTTTAATTCAAGAAATTCCGAGCTATGTTAAGAAGGTTAAAGTATATAAGGTACCCAAAAATGCAAAAAGAATTCTTTTTGCATCACACAAATGTTAATGAATCGTTCGATTAATTGAATGATATAAGTCTCCTAATCTCGTGGAGTTTCAAATTTTGAAATACTATCATGTTCATGACAAATGCTGATGGTTAGTATTGTGAACGCACAACCTCAAATGACAAAGAAAAAATGGATTGAATACAATGTGAAATGAGTAATTATGTTTCATAAAATACATCTTTATCATTAAAACACGATTTACAATTTCCAGAAAATGACCCATTATTCAAAATTACCTGCAAGTACGATGGATATATTATTCAACATTCTAAATATGAGTAACATTTCGTAAGCACATATCTCGAAAACATCCCAATGCTGAAAATGAAAAAAATGAAAATTTACAACTGATGTTAATAACGTAGAAAATGAAGTTAATGTTTTTGAATATTTCATTTTTAAAATGCCAAAGTCAAAATTTACATATTTACATATTTTGTATAATACAGTAACTAACTGTTTTAAACCATTAAGTATTATTTGTTTACGTAGTTATGCAAGGCAATGTATAATTATAAATTTTTGAACCGCTCTAAAACATAGCGTTAAAAACAAATAAAGAAAGTTTATTTTTAAATGGAAACTCTATGTTTCAAAACAATTAAAAAGTTCAATTATTTAAATTAACATGAGTTACAACGAAAGGTTATTAATATGTTAGGTTATTCAAGATTGTCAGCTCAAGACTAAATAAAAGTCTCCCAATTATTGTTCTTACGTATTTTTTCTTCTTAATGAATCTTGCAGTCTTAATCACAAAAGTTCTGAAGAACGATACGTTGTACTTAATATTCGTACAATTATCGGTCTTATAAACTGTTTCTTAATTTGGTATAATTAATGTGAAACCAGCACTGGATATGATTGTAATATATATTTATAATTATAAATATGATTATATATTATGATTATAATATAACACTTGTTTCTTAATTTGTCCGCAGTAAAT
>JABFPD010000351.1:0-12198 GCA_022817545.1 Cremastobaeus sp. ZL-2020 | reverse complement strand
CAAGACTATCGTTCGCGGCTAATTGTGTCAAAGCTCCACCTCGAAACTATGCACGAGTCACGAGCGAGAAAATTGAAAGCGCGTTTGAGACTCGCCGATATTAATTTCCCCTTTGTCCTCGCGTTCGGCAAATTGCGCTCGCCGGAATTGAAGCCGCGTTCAAGACGCAATCACGTTTCAGGGAAACGGTGCCGTTTGTCGATGTTCGAAAATCGCGCTGGAACACGATCCGACAACTGCCGGCGGAGCCCGAGGGACAGAAATGTTATTATTCATACACCCGACCGTGATGTTCGATGGCTCGTGAAATAAACTTGTCAATTTGACGGGGAGAATGTCGAAGCGCAAACGGTCGCCGGGCACAGGTAAGTCGTCGGCATTCCGCGCAGAAGGCGTGCTCGCGTCATGTTTATTCATTGTGCGTAACAGAATGTGTGTTAGCGTACAAACTGATCGACGTTAATGGCATTAGGCGAAATTTATGGCGTCTTAATCGAGGAAAATAGCCAACAACGGAGAACGCGATAGTACAGCGCGTAGTACGAATTCATTGATAAAAACGAGTCGCCTTCCGCGCTGCGAATTTTAACTTCGCAATTAAGTTAATCCACGGCGTACGAACTAATCTGCTCGTCGAGTCGCGCGTTCGAAAAAAGCACTCGGCGTAATTGGCGCGAAACTGCGAGGCCCGCGCGAACAATTTGCGCCCGCTCGTCTGCGAGTGTCGTGCGTGTCCTTGCGCTGCAACTTCGAGACACATTGCGAGCGCGGCACACTCAAGACGGCGAACACGTGCGGTGCTCAGCCACTCCATTTCTTGTTCACGCGTCTTCAAAGCGACTGCAACTTGGCAATTAGGCCGAATTTGCGCGTCTCACGCTAATTAAATCGAAGCGTGTAAGTGGCCCGGCGCGCGAACTCAAACGCATCCCGTTTTCTAGCCGGGTCAAGTGACTCCGCTCTATGCATTTCAATGAAATTAAAGCCCGAAAAATAGGGTTTGCAAACTAAGTGGCAAACTTCCGACAATGCGTACGCGCGCGTTTAATTAACGGGAATATCAAGTTGAAATTAAATTACCTCTTCGGATGTCAAATTTCATAGTTTCGTCGGGTGCCGCGGGAATTGAATTTCAACATTTTTGCCGGAGTGCGCGCGATTTAATTAATTAATCATTATGCAAATTCCGCGGAGGTCGAACTTTTCAAAAGGACCGGACCACGGAATTTAATAGCGCCTGAACCCGAGCCCGGTAAAAAGATGTAACAGATACAGCGTCGCGTATGCCAGCGCCGCAAATTCCTCGTGTTTCGCGCAGGGAAATTGCGCAGAGTCGCTGATGATTCAGATGAAAGACTCACCGGAACGTCCACCAGATGTTGAAGCACATCGTGTTCAGCCAGAAGAACGCCGCTAGGAAGAAGAAGTGCGCATGGATTGCTGCAACAAAAAGCAAAGCGTTCGGTCAAACTCTTCACGCTAATTCAATTTTCAACGACGTTTTCATTTATCAAGAGATAACTCAATTTTTACGATCTGCGCTGCGCCGACTTTTTGCCGCGAAAGTCAACCTGCGCTCAGTGAAACGTCTCGCAAAATCAGGTCTCGTTACATGACTCACTTAAATTTTGTAAACAATGTCTAGTTTCATTATTTTACAACGTAGCAATCAAAATCAGAATGCACATTTTGTAGTAAATGTTTTCCTAAATAGTTTCGGAAAACTGTACTTGAACAAAGTTTCTGTTTTAATTATTATTCGTCTAGTCAGGGATGCTCATAATCGATTACTTTCATTAATGATTAAAGTAATATTAATGATTACTATTTTAATCGGTAAATATGAATGCCTGATTATTAATTAAAAAATAAATCCGTAATCATGATTACAGAATTATAAAAAAATCAGTAATCATAAAGTTTTGATTACTGATTACAAAAAAATTCAAAATCTTGGTTGCGTCATTACTGGTTGTTTAGATTTGCGAAATATGAACAGCACGTTGATGACATAGCTGGTCCTCGCTTGGCCCGATTCGGGCACCTATCTGAGAAAGTAAACTGCAAAATAAAACACTGATATTGCACAGAGCGCGAGGTAAATAAGCACACCGGCAGTTGCAAAAATCTCTACAGTTTATTGAAAATCCGAACATGATTTTACAATAATTGCGTTAAGCATTATTCCTACAAATTTAAACGAACAAATATATTCCGTGAATTGAGTGTCGATCAGCTCGTCGACCAGAACAGTTCTGAATTGACTCTAAGTTGAAGAAAAGACATTCCTGGTCATCATTGCCATGATTGGTGGAAAAATTACATGAAAAGTAGAAACTCCACCAATCAGGGAAAATAATTTCAGTATAAGAAGGGATGACCTTCTCGTTGCGACATTTTAATACCAGCAGCATGTCCTTCGTGGTCAAAAAATATGTGAAACATGTGTTGACAAACGCATTGAAAAAACGACAGAGTTCGTTGAATTACATGTCATAAACTAGAAAAATGGTCAAGTACCGTCTCAAACTCGGCGATGTCGCTGTACTAAACAATTAGTTGTCGAAGGATGTATATAAATTGTCGGCCTATTGAAAGGACTACATAGTGAAATATATTTACCATGACTAATCCTGGAAATAACTTAGACGACACAAAAAAAATATATGAGCGATAAAGTAAAAGCAAAAAAGAATTTTCTTACGTATCATTGTACCTCAACAATTTTCAAAATATACATTCTCTTCACAGTAAGAAAAGTTTAGCTGGTCAAATCTAAATTAAACTGTCTTCTTTATTAGTAACTTATTGTACTCAGTAATCAGACAATTATGATTATTTGAATTTTTTTCTAATCACCCAATCATTACTCGCTGATTATAAATTTGAGCCACCCTGCTCTAATGCAAAAATTGCATGAGGTAAAAAATGAATGAACTAATTTATTTGAATACCATTTTTTGATTATCAGATTAAAAAATCTTGACAATCAAATGCTCGAGATGTATTGTAAAAAATTTCGGTTGTACGTTTAGAAATGTGATTACAGTTTCCTTTGAAAGCGTAATCACAGTAGAAAATTTGTATTACATAAGAGGTCCTAAATTTCAAGTCGCTAGCAGAAGAAAAGCCGTTCTTTTTGTTCGGCCAGGCTATCGGTGTATGAATCAAAACATATCTTATTGAGTGCATAAATTTTCTTTGTACGACGAGTGCCATTAAGAATGAAGGATGGGTTGAACGAAAGCGGCGCATGAATTTTTAAGTCAACCGTTAACCGTTCACCTTTAGAAATTCGGTAGCTATTATGAACTAGTCGTATCCTGGGGGAAGACATTAATTTCTGAGAATGCAATCTGTCTGTAGCTGCCGGGTGGCATTGATATTTTATTTACAGATTGCGGGATCAAACGCGACACGACAAGAAACGAAAGTGCGATATTTTCGCGGGCACACGCGATATCGGGGCCGCCGGGCGGCGATAACTAATGTCGCGAACCGCGCACCGAAAATAGCTGCGTATTTGTTGAATAAATCAATCTAAACGCTAGAATTTAATCGCACTGTGAATCAGCCATTCGACTTTCCATTCAAAAGTCGCGACAATTGGTTCTCTCCGCATTTTTGATCGCGTTTTTTCATGCCAAGTATCGATTTTTCGCACAAAGCGACTAATCGACGCTCTTTGTGTTAATTAAAACGTGCGTCGGAAAAATAATAAGCGAGTGATCGGCAGAGCACCCAGACCGAAAGGCTCAGTCCTCGAACAATCGAGGCTAACTTGAGAAATTCTGTGAACGGCCAGTTCTAAACCCAAAGAAATATGCAAACCACGTGACAGCCCAATAGCAGCTCTCAACAAAGGCCGCTATTCGAACACCGGACTAACAATAGGTCGACGTGCCGTTACGTAAAAAGCAACGTAATTGGGCTGATCGGCGCGAATTGCAGTTTTTGAACACGGACTGTTTTTCGAAACAAAGGCGAACTTTTGCCTGCAATGTTTCAGTTCAAGTGCAGTTGCCTTTGTTTTTCTGCTCACGACAAAATACATTTTCGAATCTGCTCCAAGTATGAATATTATATCCTGCAGGTGCACAGCATAATTAAAAACGAGCGCAAAACATGTGGGCATTCGTAAATATTTGAATTTCTTTATATCCGCGCCGCGTTATCGTAACTCGGAATACGAATTTGTGCGAAATATTATCAAGTCCGTATTGCAGGCAGAGTTAAGCTCGGAATGAATGTAACGAGAGCGCCGCAATTTCACGAATTTGTCATTTCGCGTTTCATACTGATACGAAGCTTAAACAGCCCCGATAAAAACGAAAGTTTTGCAATCCCGGGCCAATTAATACTCAGATCTGATGGATTAAACGCGGAACAGCAAGTAAAACCAAGGAGATCCGAAAAAATTATCGTTTACACTTTCTGTGTTTTACGCGAATAAAATGATTCCACGTTTCAATCGAATCCATTCCATTCAAAAACAATTACACATTTCCGGTGTAATTGGTTTTGTATCAATATGAAAGACAGTTTGCAAATATCGTGAATTCGAAATCCGACAGTTTTTATCAGATTTTAAATCTATTTTTATCAATTCATAAACGATAATAAAGAAATCAATGAATGAACATATTTAAAGGTACATTTTTTGCTGCGATTTTTGGTTATTTTTTCTAATTCTAATTCTAATTCTAATTTCTAGTTATTTTTTCAGGCTTAAAATATTTTTTTTGTTTAAAACCAAAATCGATTTCCTAAAAATGGAATCCGATTGTCTTAATCCATTTACAGCCAAACATTGAAACAAGCATTTTCATCACTGTAAAAAGAAGTGCCAAACTCTGAGACACTTATGTCATTTTAAGAAATTTACTGTGTCTCAAATTTAAAAATGAAACATCAAAAATGTTTTGAATTTGCATTTAATTTTAGCCTGTAATTTTTAAAAAACAATTTTTTAAAATTTGGTATAAACGCATCAACGCACTGTAAAAACAAGTGTTTTTTTCTAAGACACTTTTGATAAAAAGACACTAAAAATGTCTAAAAAAGCAGCCAACTTTTGATCAAAAGTGTCTTAGAAAAAGATAATTTGTTTTTGCAGTGCGGCAGTAAATGGGTTAAGTTTTAAAAATGTTGAACTGAAAATAAAAAAGTGAATCTTCTTCATTTCAGATTATTGAAGCCCTCCACCATATTGCAAAAACGATCAATTCAGTTACACATGAATTTAATATTACCTATCTAGTTATAATTGAATTTGTTTGAAAATAATAGTAAATTACCTGTAAATTTAGAATAAATATATATCATTTCGAGGTTATGGTGTAATTTTTGCCTGAACTCTGAATTGAAACGTTTCTATTAGCGCTGCTTTATCTGACTTTGATCAGGCATACAGGATTTGATCGAATCAAAATACATGCTGTGAATTGTGTTGAAGCAAATCTGATAAAACCTATGTCATCAAATTGGCACGTTCAAAACTGTCAAATGGTGCAATTCGACTTGTTATAAACTTCAAAGCTATAATTTACTTTACAACCAATCTGGTTGTTTTAAGACTTCCAACTTGTCACTGTTATTAACACGAAATTTTTGCCATATTTACGGCAGCGATTGCCACCGGTGAACTAGCCCCAAGAGCGAGATTATTTTATCGTTTATTGTTATCGTTTAACTTTACTGATCGGTCGAAACGAGTGGCGTTGCACAAACAGCGCTCGTTATCGAGCAGGCGACGCTTATTGGAAACATTTATCGCTGGGTCGCATTCCGCGAAAGTAATTACGTTTCCAAAACTAATTACGGCCTCGGTGGCAATTATAACTCGCCACGTCGGACAATTCATTCGTGAACGGGAAGGCGGCAGCGGAGGCACCAAGTCGCCCTCTTTGGGGGTTCCGCGGGCTGTTTCGCATTTCCCCGTGGGCCAGGGTCGCACAAGACGATCGACCCGCACGAGTACACGCCGCGAGGGTTAATTTAAGCTCCTGTCTGACTGCGTTCACGCGTCGCTGCCCCGCGCGCTCACGTTGCCGCGACGGGGATTTACCGTCGCCGAGGGGACGTGTTTTTAATATCTCAGATCGCTCGTTACCAGATCGCGCGGAAAAACACTTTCATTAATTTCATCTCGGTTAATATTTGCAAACGAACGAGAAGCGAATGAACATCCGCGCGGAGCGCCGCCTTTGTTCTTTTGTTCCGCGTTATAAATAAAAAATTCCCATTCGACTGGAGCGCGTAATCATAAACATTTCCAATACGATGTTTTTTCGTTCGGATTAAACTCGTCGGAAAAACCATTGCGTCTGAACTATATTGCAGTATATTCTGAGACTTTAATATCCCGTAAAGCGATTGGAAATACATTTTCGAAAACGCTATTCCTGTTTACTGCTCCGATATCAAACTAAAACTCGTAAAGAACACACAACTGGCAATAATGATAGCGGCAGAAAAGTCGACGCACCCGAATAAAAGTCGCAGAAACCCTTGCCTAGACAATGCGCGGCCCTCCGGCGCGCTTAATTCCGACAAAAAGTCCGCGGGAACATGTGTTCGAGTACGCAAATTACTCGAGAGAAGTGCGACGTTTGATCATAATTCCCTCGACGTTTTGCGAGGTAAAAACTGCCATTGTCTTTAGGACAATGTTTCAAACCTGCGGACAATCGCAAAGACACGCGGCTCGTTTAATTCGGAGTATTTAGGAAAATGATCGTAAGCCGAGATTACGTGTTTTTTCGTTTTTACTGCGCGCCGAGTCGTCCGGCGGTATTCCACGTTGCGATAAATAACAGAAAATGTATACTCCGAAAAGCGAGCTTGTTCCGAAACCCGCTATGTTCTCTTTCGTCATTAAAAATCATTTGTTCGCGGCATAAAAGGTACCGTAAACTGCGCCGGAACATAAATTTCACACATCGACAACGCAGAAATGGGCATCACGTAAACGTCAAACAAATGGCGCGCCGAATAAGCGTCGTTCAAATTTATTTCATTCGTTACGAGAAATCGCCGTCGCACAAGGCGGCAGCAATTTGCGAATATGTTAATACAGATTAGTGCCATTGCAGAGAAAAGGCTCGGCGCTCGACGGAGTGATTGAAACGTCGTCAGTTTGAACGGTCGTTTTTCCCGCTGGCTTATCTACATATGGAATGTCATACCTTTGTCAAGCCAAGTGTCCGAACCCGGAAATTTCGATTACATGGGAGCATGCGGGAATGTTTAAGTCGCCGAGACACGCGATCCTACTTTGCGCGAATTTTATTTCGCGAATCAGACGCCTTAATCTGAGAGCTTTATTCGACTGTGGTTAACGACGATTTCGTATTGAGTGCTTTTTTTACTGCTGGAAAAATGTGATAATTTTTTTTACTGCACTGAAAAAAGTACATTGGAAAATACACTTAAAAAAATGTATCCTTAATTCAAGTCAATTTGACTCGAATCTAGTTAGTATTTTCAAATATATTTGAGAAAATTGTGAACTTTAATTAAGGTTATTAAGGAAATTTGACTAGATTCAAGTCAATTTGATTTGAATCAAGTGAATTTAGAGTTCAATTTTCAAGTAAATCAGTTACTTGACTGCAGTGTAATTATTTTTTTCTGTGTACCAATAATAATCATACTAAATTTACTAATTAGATGTAATTTTGCACAAATGAAATATGTAAAAAATGTGTGGTGCCAGTAAATTTTATAATACACTTTTTTCAGTGTGGTAATCGAACTTTAATATTCGATTTTTGGAGCTTGATCTGAATTGGTTTGCTTTTAAATGAAGTGCGGTGAAATTTTGATCAACGCAAGCGTTTGATCCATGAAAATTGGCAAATGTATTCAGTGGCTAAACTAAAAAAATCGGCAACTTCAACTAGGGGCAAACTGGCAAACTACGTTGTAGTTTAACTAGGATGGAAGTTTGAGCGTGGCCGAAGGTCTTCTTTGCAATTCGAATGACGTCGGGCAACGGCGCCTCGATTATCAGCCAAATCGTTAGCAAATTGACTTAAAGTTTTTAACAGGATCGGTGCGCAAGCTGCGACAATTTTCGTTTGCCTAAGTGTCTGAAATTGGGCAAATTTCGTTTCAAACAAACGATCTCATCATCCTAATAGAATTTCCATTATATGATGCCGGTTGCTGGAATTGTGGTTTCTTCAGTCACTCGTTTATGCGCCGCGAAATTCGAACTCCGCGACAGCGCCGAGTGCAAAATTATCAAATGTTGAGCGTTGATGAATATTTGAGAGTCGGAAAACGGCTTTTCCAATCGCGTCACTTTTTAACCGGATGATATCGCGGGTGAGTTTGAAACTAAAATGAAAGTTGAATCGCGAATTGACTCGATGAATAATTAAAGCTATTCGGAAATCGACGTGATTATTGCAGACGAACGTTTTTCCAATCCAGTTCTTTTGAATGGCACGCTGTAAACGGGGTTTAATAAAATTACGACTAATCAAATTAGTCGTTTTTATTTTATCGGCGTGTACGCACGCGAATAATTTCGAAACTATGTTATTATTACAGCAATATTAAGCCCTTGCAGCGAATTTTGATTCATGAGTTTGCAACACGAATTTGAAGAGAACATTGTAAATCAGATCCCGGGAGCAGTTCGCAATATTAAACGATCGCCAAGTTGCTAATCAGTCGTTAAATGAGTCATAGAATCCATTTTTCGCCGACTCTGCATCCGAAAACGCGCCGTGGTCGGAGGACAATTCAGCAGCTGCCAAGTAGCACCAGTTTAAATTGCCCGGATTCCTCGTTTTCCGTCGCCCCACAATTTGATACGCTGTGTCGAAACAAGCGGGAGACACACAATAAGTGCAGTGCCCTCTCTCCACATATTTCACGCCCTCGACCCCGCGCTACTTAGCCGTACGCGTGTCGAACTCGGGTGCGATGAGCTGAGATTTAATAAAATTACCCTAAGAATCATGGCACTCATTTCTCTCACCGGGTGCGTTAAGGAGAACGCCGAGAACTCCCTTCTTTGCACGAGGGTGTGCATCAAGGGTTAGCGCCAACCGATTTGCATGCTCTGGGGTGGCGCCTTGCTAGGACTCGATTGCCGTCACGAGGGAGCCCTCTTGAGTTTATCCAACGATGCGTCGTGCTCCTTAATAAATCGCAAGAGTTGTCGCGAGAGGTCTTTTTTGTGCCATATTTTTTATACAAGAGCCTCCGATTTATTTACTAATATGGTTGCCTGGCATTACACAAAGTTCCCATGTCAGGGGTGGATTAAAGGGGGGCAAGGAAGCACAAGCACCCTAAATCCTGTTTTTTAGTATGTTTGTTGAAAAAAGTGAGGTTGAAGTACAAGGAAGAAAGTTTACTACGACGACACCCAGAAATACATCCCTGATTTCCAATTTCTTTAACCAATTCCATCATTTATGGCGACTTTTTGTACCACATTTCTTGTGCAAAATCTCGGGGTTACGACCCTGCATGTCTCTTTGTATTTTTAACAGGCATTACGTGTAGTAATAATCTTACAGGCGGATTTAATAGGTTCGCTGTGAGGTTCCACAGAAGTACGTCCCTGAACTGTCTTTCGAAATCCCTTGATTTATTTGTCAGTCTTATTGACAATATTTGTCGTAGAAAAATCATTTCTTGAAAACCAAAGTTATAAAAATCAATCTTTATTAAACTTCAAATGAGGTAATTATTACAGGGGCGGATTAGAGTGGCGCAAAAAAACCCTGCCAATCTAAATACCATCTTTATTACCTGCTTCTTAAATTAGAAATTGAAAGTACGTTTTTAAAACGAAAAAGGAGTTTTCTCTTGTTCGCCCTCAGTAAGTACGCCCCTGATACAACGCAGACACTTAATCGTATTAGCTGTCGAGATTGTAGACGATTTTTTCGTATCAATTCATTAACGATTTTCTATGAAACCATGAACAAAAATGCACCAATCATTCTGATTGGGCAGAAACAGATAGAGCGCTATCCTGGTCGTTTTATTCCGCACCTGAATTGTTTGTAGATTCGAAGGCTTCAGTTCGACAAAAGGAATAAAACTTAATGAATTGCGAAAGTCGCGGCATATTTCGGCTTTGTCAACGATATTCTTGCCGGCGATGACGTGCAGACTTCTTTTGTGGCTAGCTCGTAGCGAGTCGCGTTAAAAGAGATTCGATGACGGGTCGGTGAAAGGAGCGCGGGTGGTTTTTGTCGGAATGATACGGCGCGGATTTTGTGTTGCGATGTTCACGCCGGGGAAATCGAGTGGAGCTTTTTGTGCTCGCGGCAGGTAGGTTAAGGGGCGTCGGTGGCGGAAACGGAAAATGAAATGGGTGTGTGATTTCTTTCTCGCTGCAGCCTGCTTGTTTGCGCGACGGTCGATGAATGCCGGCAACTTGGTTTTGATTGATGATAACGGAAGAGTGAAAGATCATACGGGGAATTCGCGGAGGATTTGTAATTTTAGACTCGAGGAAGGCGGGGGCGCGCGCATCGACGACGTTCGCCGATGGCGTGTCTGGGGAGATTAATTGTCGCGGCCTTTGTCGAAAGTGACAGGCTGTTTAGTTTTGCTAATAAGTTGCTTGGCTTTCGGTTCGATCGCTGGAAAAAACGCGGAAGCAAAAAGGTCGCGAGGAGGGATCGAATAAAGTTAAAGAGAAGAATGTTGCGGTGAAATGCAGTAAAACAGAAGAATGCTGAAAAGAAACTATGGCTGAAGTCGCAAACTTTTCAATGCATACGGAAATTGAAAAAAGCGGAATTCATTTTGCAAAACATATTATAAACTCTGCAATCCGAGTAGCCGCGCTTCCGATGCACATAACTTCAACTCAGAGCGTAATCGTTGAATTTCAACTGCGCTGAGCCAGCCGGAACGTTTCCACTGTAACTTCCAATAGGTCTTAAATGAAGACACATGTTTTGCATCGCAATATTGTGCGCGCGAGAATCAAAGGATTAAATATTCAGCCGGCGACGGCCGCCCGGCTAATCAAAGGGTCTACGCATCAAACAGAAATACATATTTACGGCTGATCCGCGGCCGTTGCCTCTCCCCGACGTGATCCTAGTCCGGAACTTGGCATCTCGAGCGTTTTTGCCGAGACAGACAGCGGATCGATAAATGGCGTTACACAGCGCTGTTTAATCACCAGGCTTTTCGGCGGCCGCGATTTCAGCCGGGCAACAGTTGTTGCCGCTTGACCGCTGCTTTGACGCTGTTTTTTATTAATAAAAAGGTGCCGCACACACGTATCTCCGTTTACATGCCGGCCGGGCGTAACTGATTGCGCAAGCCGCTCGCCGACGAGAAACGAGAGGTGATAAACGATACGCCGATTGAATCGACGCGGTCAGTTACCTTTCAGTGGTTTATTTTATTTGTTTGCTTGCTTGTTTGTTTGTTCACTCGTCGAAGGACGGTTCATCTGGTATCATTCTTGTAAATTTATTGCCCTTTGATGTTTTCGCGCACTTTTTCCCCGATATCCATCAGGTCTTTTTAAATGGAATAATTCGCATTCAAATTGAACTTTAACTTCTGCGGGGGATTTGCCGTATGAAAAATCACACTGTTTTCCGTGCAATTTTTGCAAGTTGGTTTTTTCAATTTTTGATATGTGCATCATTTTGAAATTGAGTGTGGAAACTGTATACTGGTTTCTGTATATTTCTGTATATTTCTGTAAACATTTCTGTATACTGGTTGTAATATATATATAATATACATATGTATTACACTAATATTGAATTCCAAGTATTTAATTGAATCAATTAAAATCTACTTGAGTCTAGTATCAAATGCTTGAATCAAGTGTCACGTACTTGATTCGAGTGAAAAATGCTTTTAAATATATTTAACAACTACTTTAACTAAATTCATGTAAAATATACTATTACTTTTTTTTAAAGTGGAAATTTGCAATAACCACTTAACTAACGTGGTTATTTATAAAATATCATGTGAAATGAACTATTTATTTGTACATTTTATACATTTTTATATCTCATATAAAAAATATGTTTATTAATTAATTAAGTTAGTTAGTATTTATAATTATTTACATTTTTTATTCAAATAGCAAATTAAAGAAGGAAAACAATTGTTATTCAGATTTAATAAGAATCTAACGATATATACAATAGTTTTGAGAGAAGAAGGAATTTGAGACGAACATTATTG
>JABFPD010000350.1:0-12197 GCA_022817545.1 Cremastobaeus sp. ZL-2020 | reverse complement strand
TACACTATGACTTAGTCATAGTGACAATTTAAGAGTATACCCGCTTGAATGTCTAGGTGCAGAAATTCAAAAATGTCTATAGCGTTGAGTCGTTCCTTTTCTATCAAAAACCAAACCGTCGAATTCACCATGTCAAAATGCTTCAAATCGTTCCCATTATTCTTTTCCCTACATGTCGAAATGTGTCACTTCTTCATTTTATCCCCCGGAAAGTAATCCGACCAGACCCCTATATCAGGGATGTAGCTGTCGCAGGTTCGTCGGACAAATTGGGACAGCCCAGATTTCTCGTCTAACAGCAAATCCACGCAGTCGTCCATGCACTCTAAAAACTAGGTGTTTTATTTTCGAACGCTTTCGGCAAAAAAAACACGTTTTTTTACCTTATAAGTGTTTCATTAAAAGACATATTTTGCGTTTTTTTGCCAGAAACGTTCGAAAATAGAACACTTGTTTTTACAGTGTGGATCCGGGCTCATAGTTGACGTAGTATTTCACTAGTTTCCCAATAGATGCTACTACTTCGCTCGGAACTAGACCTTTTCTAGTTTCACATGAAACTTACGTGTTGTTATATAGAATCAAAATGCCGGTACCATCGCAACATTCCTTTGTTTGGTGTCCCAGGTGGCAATTGGCGACAGTTTCTAGCGCAGCAAGCAAAATAATTGTTTGCAGCCTTTTCATTTTTTAGCACCGCCTAAAATTAGATTTAGACAATCGGTCCTCTTGCAACAAGAGGACTCCAGATCATAAAAGGAATCCTCGTGCTGCTATTAGAATGTGTATGAAATCTCAAATCTCTTACCTTGGTTGTTCTCTCGACAAATATTTATTTTTGAAGTTTTGAAGTTGTAACATCTCAGGATTACTGTCTAGGAATTAAAATGTTCAACACTCGATTTTTTAATATCCAATGATTAGTCACATAAAAATTTAAACTTCTTTTGAGGTCAATTTGCAGTAAATTACGGAATGTGAGAATTATGAATGGTTCTGAGTCATTCGAAATAATTTTAAATATCCATTATCTCTGAAAATATAACGTATTTACGATTCTTCATTTATAATAATAAATACTATATTAAATATTTATCCTATATTCAATATTCATATTTATATCTTAATAAAATAAAAAGCTGGACTATAAATAGATACTTTGAAACAATTTTTCATGAATGTTCGCATTCTTATATTTCAAACATTTTTCAGTATTTAAAAAACTTTAATAACTTTTTCCAACTATTAATTTAAAATATAAATGGTGTATCTCAATCTTAAGAATTTTTTATATCTACCAATATTCAAGAGGAGTCCCTATAAATAATATTATTAATTTTTAAAAAAAGTGCTTTGTATAAATAAATTATAAACATTGAAATTTGAGTCTTTTTATTGTATTCATTAAAGTTTAATCGAGAGCTTAATTTTACAAAAATGAGTTCTTTATAAGCTTCCAAACAATTTCCAAACGGCGAAACATACGGAAAGTGAAAAAGTCGTCAAAGAGGACCTGCAAAAAATAAAATAAGATTATAATATCTGGGATATACCAATTCGGATGTTTCGCGTATTTCAAAAATTTTATACCAACTTCAAACAGTAAATTGAATATCAGAGACAATTTTGACAGAAACCGCGAATAAACATTCACCAATTTAAATGTAATCACCTGATGATATCGCTCGAATTTTTAATATCGTTCACAACTGTAGCGTTGGGTGTTGTTTGAGTAATTTCAGATTCTGTAGTTGAGGTCCTTTTTTTACGATGTTTCTCATGGCTGTCCTCAAATCTGGAATTTTGGTTCTGTCCTTGGCTATAAATAGTAATACGTTTGAAGAAAATTATTAACATTTCTTCATCGTTTAGAACAGCATTAGAAATTTAAATAATTCGCTTTCGTCTTTTGGATAGAAAATGAAATAGATAACTTGGCTTGAATTGGTTCCATGTTCCTCTTCGCTGTCCTTTGGGTTCATTGTGGTACTTTGGTTTAGTGCATGATCTTCCGAATTTGGACTCGGCGTACTTTGGGGAACTTTAGTTGTTAAATGTGGTTTTCTGGTTATGTTCCTTACAAGAATATCTTGGGTATTGTTTGTTATATTACCAACAATGATGACATTTGGGTTCTGCCCTTGGCTGTAAAGCGTAATGCGTTTGAACAAAATTATTAACATTTGTTCATCGTTTAGAACAGCAGTCAGTAAATAGATACGCAATAATAAAAATTAACAACTAAGAAAGCAATTTTACAATACCGTGACTCTTCTAAGGATTAGACTTCATTATGTATTAGAAATTTAAATAATTACCTTTCGATTTTTGGTAAGTAAAAGACAAGGATAAATCTGTCTGTTTTGGTTTTGGAAAAACAATGGTTGACATATACTTTTTCCACCATAGACAGCTGATCTTGGATAAGCTGGGGATTATCTTTTATATTTTGAATACTCCATGTTTCTCTTAGCAACCTTAACTCATTGCCGCGGTTGATTAAAGATTTTTTGAAAATGATTCCTGCCGACGAATCTAAACGGATAGCCATAGGGAATTACTTACAGTTGCATTATATTCCGAAACGGTCAGTTGTTTGGCTAATCTTTATACTTACATTTTTCAAATACTTTATATGTATTCGCGAGGTCTGCTTCATATATCCTTAAACTAATGAGATCGTCACCTAATCCACAAAGTGGTATTCTCAATTTTTCATTCTTGCATGCTCTGACAAAAAATCTGCTGTATAGATACCCCGCACAATAAGTCTTTGGTTTTAAGGTGCTCATCAATTTAGCCAAACGTTTCTGTGTTTCAAGCCCGTCGGAAATAGTCGGAAATGTTTTAGACGGCATGGATATTCTGAGAAGATGGTATTGTTCACATGCGAATGATGTCTCCCTTCCTTCGTCATCTATCAATAAAAAAATAAGCAACATATTAAACAAACCGTATTTAAAACATAATGAAATACAGGTAAGTTTAGATTACCGTTGCTTTCTAGGTATGCTATCAATGCGTATGGAAATGCATTATCGATAACGATGGCGCGGTTGTCACTTAGACATTTTGGTATTTGGATGGTGTAGATAAACACTGTTATCTCTAAATTTATGTTCTTAATGCAATATTCGTGTCCTGAGTGAGGATTATTATTTTCCATCAGATTGATTATATGTACTTGCCCATAGCGATCTGTTACCTATTTAGGAATTCATTGATAATTCAATATTAATCATTCATATTTTTATTATCAGAAATTCTTATTAAACACATATTAATAGTTAAGATCAAGAAATAAGTACTTACATGTATTAACTTCGAATTCAAATATTCTAAAAGCTTGGCTATAGTAACGTCCTTCATTGTCCCTTTTGCCATAACCTCATAGCCTGAAGGCGATTCAGCGTCTATATCCTCTATTTCATCGTCCCAGAATTCCTCGACTGTACATTTTGGAATGGTCCAAATTTTGCTAGCATTAACCGAATCATACTTAACATCAATCGAACCGTCCTCTGTCAGTTTTTCGTCGACAGTCAGTTTAATGAATTGAGTTCTTCTAGATGGCTTATGATAAAACAAGGCCATACATCCGTCTTCATATATTGTTAATTTTGTCCTGATTTTTCCAGGAGTTGCTATCATCTTAGAAGGCAACGCAAAGTCTTCGTCGCAATTCAGGTTCGCTCCATCGTACGTCATCATTTTGCCTTTTGGGCAGCATAGGCCTTTAGTACTTGAAGATCCTTCTACAATTTCTTCAGTATCCGGCAAAAAGTCCCAATCATAAATGTCTGAATCACTTGGAATCTCGGAACAACTAGCATAAGACACAAGCACCAGCACAAATATGCTGATTGGCTTCATTTTGATGCGTTTCCAGAAAATCTGCGTAAAATAAAAACAACGTTAGTAAAATATTCGGCAATCTCCAATCAGTATAAATGCTTGATAGGCAAATACATATTAATAATAATAAATGCAGATAAATGTGAAATTTGAGGTTAATTGCAACGAGTAAATAAACAATAGAAACAAAAATCCTTTGATATGTGTTTTTTTAAATCTTTTTATATTTTTATATAGGATAAAAATCTGTTTTACATAAGTTGCAACATACTATAAGTAGCAAACATGGCTTGGGACAAACTTAATGGGGAACACCACTGTTAACGCGAAAAAAGTGGCATATTTGGGTTTTTTTCCAAATATGCCACTATAAGAAACGATACAAAGATCAATCTTCTTTCTGGACTTCATTAAACATATTTTGAACTAGATTTGAGAAATTTTTAATTCACCATAGATAATAGGTGGGACAAATATTGACTGTCCAGGTCATGTTAGAACAACACTGATTTAAAAACTTTATTGTCCATTAGATTTCACATAGAAACAAATACGGTCTATTATTTCTATAAATTATAACCAGCTGAAAAAAAGTTCGTTTTTTTGCATAAAAACACTGTAAAAACAGGTGTTTTAAATGAAGACACTTTTTGTAGAAGGTTTACAGTCATTCTTTTGAATTCAGACGTATGAATGTCATTTAGATGTATAAATCGACGGAATTTAAGACGACAGTGTCTTAAAATAAGACGCTAAAACTCCCATTTGGTACTCTTTTTACAGTGAATTCAATACAAACTCAGTCTCCAAAAATCGAATTTTCTAATTATCGAAAAACCGCTACTTATTTCTATGCGAAATTCAATTTGGATCAAGGAAAACAAATTTGCATAAAAATTGCTACGTGTTTGCGTTATTCGTCCCACCAGTTTGAAAAAACGAGTATTGGGAAAAATGCATTTAAAGTTTTCGTTTTACATTTATTGTATATGAGAAGTACTCATTATTAATCTGTGTAAAACAGAAAAGGAAGCTTCGTACCTTCTAGAGGTATAAACTCACGAAAGTATACATCTCAGAGAACATTTTAAGCTTAAAAATAAAAATCGATTTTTCAAAAATGTCACAGTGGTGTCCCCCTCAATGGGAAAAATACACAATACAAAAAACGAAAAAATTAAAATCATTTGCTTATGCATATATATGAATTTAACAAAATTTCAAATAATTTTTTTGGAAAATTAATTTGTTTTAAAAAATCACAATTTAAACTTTTTAAATGGTATTGGGATTTGCGCCTGTGTATTAAACGACAATTTTCCCAACGCGGAGCCATTTTTGAACTTAATAAAAAATATAAGTTTCCGTATCTCAATTTTTGTTCTACTTTTCCAGTGGTTTTTAACGGTAGAACGAACAATATTTATAGCCGTTCATTAATATACCTAGACTTTTCCTTAGGTTTATTATTAAAATACTTAATTTTTGTGTAGAAAAAAATCTAAAAGTAGGCATGTATGACGGGTTATAATGAGGATTTTTTATAAAGCAAATGTTATTTTAAATTCGATAAAAATATTAATGATATAAGGGCACGAAATGATGTCATTTTCGATGCAATTGTTCACCATGCAGGTGCTAAGCGGCCTTAATATCAAAATATACGAAACAAATGTCCGAATTTTCTTATTAGCGATTGAACCATGTGAAATTGTCTTTGTGAAGTTTTGTTTCTATTGTATAGAATTTTAATTGATATAGTTATAGATAAAATGTTGAAATTGTTAATTGCAATGAGTAAATAAACAATAAAAACAAAAATCCTTTGATATGTGCCTTTTAAATATTTTTATATTTTTACATAGGATAAAAATATATAATTGTTTTGCATAAGTTGCAACATGCTGTATGTATAGGAACCATCATGGACGAAAATATATACTTTTTATTATATTTTTTATGAGATTTTCAATATTTAAAATATAAAACTTCCATAGTCCAATACTTTAATAGTTATTAATTTAGAACCGTTCGATGACAAATATAAATAAAACACTCATAATTTTGCCTTTATAAGATGATGCAATTTTTTGATCATTTTAAAAACAAGTAACTAGTCATAATTAGACATAAACATTCCTTCAATCTTTAACGTATACCGAGTATTTTTCTATTTATTCATAGGATAAAAATATACAATTTCATCGCATAAATTTAACATGCTGTAAATATAAGAACCATAAATTACTAAAATATGACACTTTATTTTATATATCGCGTATAGGATTTTTTATATATATAAAATATAGAAATTTTTCTGTCGCGTTATACAATTTTTATGTAAGAAAAATTAAATTTATATCAAATTCATATTATGGAATATATTTTTGAGGAAAACTTCAATGTGGTTTATTTTCCCAAAATATTTTCTGGCTGACAATAAAATTCCAAACAAATTTTATTTATAGCGTCTTTTTCCTAAAAAAATTCGTTATTCGAAATTCGTCATATTTAATATATGTTAATAGCTGTAATTAAGGCCGTGCGTAATGAAAATTTTCAATTCGTTGTCCATTAAAATTTCAATCATTTTCCAATTGTGAGTTTTCAGTAAAATCAATTACATTTTCCTTTAAAAAATGTTGTTTCCTTTTTTTTGTTATTTGATCATCATGAAATAGCAAACAATTTTTTTTTATAAAGTAACATTTTACTGGAGAAACTCACAACAGGAAAATTAAAATGACTCCTATGTAGATCATGTTATATATAGGCTCTTGATTCTGTTCTTTTCGTTTATTGCTCATATGCTAAATTTTCTTGTTTGTGTGGTATTTTCAAATCTGCGAAAATTGTTATAAATAAACGCAGAAAACATAAAATATTATCTTTATATGATGTATCCATTATGATGAGTAAATAAATTAGAATCGATGACGAACGGGAATAAAATATTCATATGTATAATTTTGTGAAATTATGAAATTTTTAATAATTTTCGATAAAAGTTAATAAGCAATAGAAACAAGAATTTTTATACGTGTACATTTTTAAATATTTTTATATTTTTACATAGAATAAACATTTATAATTGCTTTCCATAAGTTGTAGCAGACTGCAAATATATGAACCATCGTGGGTGAAAATATACAATATTATTTTATATTACACTGCAAAGAATTACTTGTCTTAAAGTCTTATATTCAGTTCAATTCGGACTGAAATTCAGATTACTTTATCCATTTCAGACTAAAAATTTAAGTATTTGGGACAAGTTATTTTTTACAATGTTTGTATGCGATTTTTGATATTTGAAGTATAAAACTTTAGTTGTCCACATGGTTGCTTTTATATAATTCATTGACTATTTCATCTACTGTTGATCATGAAAATTTTAATCAATTTCTAATGGTTTGTTTTTTCAGTAAAATTTTCTTTAAGAACAAGAAAATTGTTTGCTATTTTGAGATTAGGTATTTGATTTTTCATACTATCTTCGTTAGTTTAATTGATAAATGAAAAATTTTATCATTTATAAATATTAGCAGCAGAATTAATATATATTTTCATGTCCCTAGTAAAAATGGAACATATTTGGGTCATATATGAAAATGGATCAGAAACATATAGGACCATATATGGCCATATATGTTGAGTTTGATGAACATATATGATTTTACCACAAAAATTTATTTATAAATTTTAATAATTAATGAATAAAAATTGATTACAGTTATTTACATACATGTTGTTATCTTATTAATGTCGTAAACTCCAATCGACATTGATAGATTAATTATTAAATTAACTAAATTGTTATTATTTATAACAATTATCAATATATTATTAAATGAGAAGTACTTAAAAAAATTAGGACTTTTAAGAAACATATATGAATAATATTGAAATATATATGGATTAAACATGCCATATATGGCCATATATGATTTTGCGAAAATCCATATATGAAACATATATGTCATTCAATTTTTCATATATGAATTCATACTATCATATATGTACCATACATGTTTCACTTTTACAAATTTCATAAAATTTAGTAATTTTTTTTATTAAGTTATTCACATAATGTAATACTTCAATTTTAAATAATTTCTTTAGATAAAACAAGGCGACCGGAAATCTTTTGAATAAATTTTAATCTCTTATTTATGATAATAAAATTTGTCACTAAAATATATCTATAATTAATAATTTAATTAAAACATTAACGTACTGAAGATAGTGTAAATCAAAGAAGTCCTTGTAGGAATATAAATGCGTTCCTGGCGAAGTGGTATTCAAACAATATTTTCTCAACACTGGTAAAACTACTGAACTGATTTGAGAACTAGAATTTTATTATTAAAAATTGTAGTGTTAGTGAACTGAAATAAAACTGAACTGAACTGAACAGAACTGAACTCCTGGTCAAGAATCATCCTCTTTTATACCTTTGTGTTATCAAAAAATTCTTTTGCGATGATAAATTCTATTCAAAATAAACTATTTTGTTGTGCATCGAATAATTTTGTCTATTACCTAAAATTATTCATCAAAAACAAATAATGAATACATACTTCGTCATTGATGAGCCTTTTGTCAGAAATGCTCATTTAGCAGAAATAAGATATTTACAACGAAGTATGACTATTTTAGCCGGATGTAGCTAATTTATGGAACTTATCAGTTTCAATTAAAAAAAAAATGTAAATCGAGTTATTGCAAAATCCCTATACAGAAAGTGAAATTCGGCGAAACTTACATACTATATATCTAAGATTATAATTAACAAAACAAGTATATTCGGATATATATATCTATATGAATACGTTAATGTCATAATTACTATCGATTTCTGAATGACTAATTTTAAAATTATTTTTATAATAATTACTTTGAACGTATTGTTCAATTAACATTAAGTACATGTGTGTGTCACCATTCATGACATATCCGGCAATAAAATATCTAAAGAATGCATGTCTAAATTTAAAATTTTTTTTCAATTGTATGTATGATTTTTAAAATCTACTTAACGTTACTTGGACAATTAATAGGAATTCCATTTCTCAATATTACGTTCGATTTTAAATTTGACCCGGATGTAACAACATGTATATCAATTTTTATTTCAATTTTAAACATATAAGTAACAATTTAATATTTTTATTGAAAATCCAGTGACTTAAATTCAATTACAAATACCAAAAATAATAACTGTTATAATTCTAATTTCATATTTTAGTAAAAGACACGAAGTATAACAAAATTGCACTATATTCTTATTTATTAATTGGTCATTTTTTAATTCTATTTTTATTACTCTAAATTCGTTTATACATAAGAAAATATAGATTAGGTTTTTTGTAACAACCACAAATTTTGTATGAGCTTCAATAAAATTTCCATAACGAAAAACACACAGAAACTAACAGGATAGTTGCTGATAATCTGAAAAAATAGAATCATTAGCACTCAAAATAACTTGGGTCTAATAATAAAATTTATGCAAGTTATTGATGTTTTGTTTAAAATAGTAACAACAGTTGTACCGTTTATATTTAAACAATTACCTGATAGTATCCTTTGAACTACAAGTTAAAAGTTCAACTTGAGGAGGGTACCTATGTCCGTACGGTTGGTAGCTTTTGAAGCAATATTCGATTCCATTCATTTCCATCTCAGAAATAGAACTAATTATGACTGAGTAATTTTTCTCTATTTCTTCAAATTTCCAACTGTTGCGAATTACTTGAGCATTTTTACAATTTAAAGTCGTTATTTGCACAGGCTCAGGTGATCCTACTCTACCTGCATCTGTAATTCAAGAACAAATTAAAACGATGTTAAAAATATTTAACCCATTGCCGTTAAAACCATATGCTTTGCTAACAGTAAAACACGCTGTTTTAACGGCAATGGGTTAAAGTTTATGGAACAGCTATGGGGATATTTGCATTTTCTAATGTTAACCCTTAACTAAGCGCGCGGGTCCAGCAGACCCAGATGGTTTTTTTAAACAATATTTACTCTTCGTCAGACTGTAAATGGAACTTTTTATGTATCTGAAAAATAACTTTGATGTCTCTAGAAACGATTTATAAAAAATTAAAGACATTTCAACAGTTTCTTGTAGGTGCAATTTGCCTATTAAGGTGAAAAAGCACCTACCAAAACCATCTTCAAAATCCATTTTTTTGAAAAAATGTTAATGACTCATTTTTTCCCCTAAAAAACAAGTCTTTCACTTCACAAATCGTATGGTATAGATTTTTTTCCTGACAATTATAAAATCAGTTACAATTTTTCTAAAAAAAAGTTTTTACTGATTGTTTTTTAATATTTGGTTTATTAACAAATTTTATTATTCTAATTATTATAAAGTCCACAATGATTCTATTCCTAATACTAGAAACTCATGATTACGTCATTCATTTTATATATTTTGCATCAAATATGTGAGTTATAATATTAAAACCCTGAGCCGGGTCCACCAGACCCAGATGGTTAGTTTTGTTACAATTTGGCAATCGGTTAGTTGAGGGTTAAAGACCGATATTTTCGGTTTAAAGCTTCGAAAAATGCATTTTTTGGATTACAAGACCAAAAATGATCAAAAAGTAATTGCGAAAAAACCTATCTTTTTAAAGTCGTTATACTTTACCAACTTAATCTCTGATATACAAATTAACTTTTATTTACCGATTTTTTTGGGGAATTTTTGTTTTGATCCATCATATTGCAAGTTAAACTTAAAATTTACCATTTATACAGACTTTATTGACTATTATATTGAAATAATATTCTAAAATATTCTGACCCACCGTCGTACTATTTTTTCATATTTTTTCAAACATTTTTCTATTGCAAACATTCGGTTATTACTCATCAAAAACCTTTTAGATAACATCTAAATTTGAAATTTTTCAAAATTTTTAATGTATCTTATTTCAATATATATTCAGGAATTTGTACAAACTTTTAGATATATCTTTCTCAGCTTCATTAAAAAAAATATCATATCTAAAATCATCATTTACCAGTTTTGAATAATCTCGGTCGATTTAATTTAATTTTCACGTCGAAAAAAATGTTTGAAAAATATGTCATAAAAAAAGAAAAATCCAATTTTTCAAAAATAAGACATTCTTTCAGTTTTTAGAGAAATTTTTAGTCTACATTTATTTTCAAATAAAAACAATGTCTGATACTTTGTTTTAAATGAAAATAGTTTCGTGAGAAAAAGAAAATTAAATTACGTAGTTTGAAAAATTAAAAATCTGGGAAAAACAATTAGATTTTGCAGAGGTCAATGCCACAGTCAAAAAATCTATAAGCTTGGATTTAGAATTATTTTTGGACGTAGAATCCGAAATTCACATTAGGTTTTAGATTAAAAATAGCCACGTTATATGTGTTGCGGAGTTCGTGTGGAATTCCCCCTGAATATATTGAAAAAAGTTACATTAAAAATAGAAAATTTTCGAATTTAGAGACTACCTAAAAGGTTATTGATTGATTATAGAAATTTTGCAATAAAAAATGATTGAAAAAACGATGAAAAACAGTACGCCAGTGAGTCAGAATCATGTTTCAAAGTTATAGTTAACAAAATTTGTAAAAATGCTAAATTTAACTGAGTTTAACTTGAAATATGATGGATCAAAACACAAATTTCCCAAAAATTTCGGTAAGTAAAACTTATTTTGAATATTAGAGATTTTGAATATACTTATTTTGAATATTACTTGGTAAAGTAAAATGACTTTAAAAAGATAGGTTTTTTCACAATTAATTTTTTATCATTTTTGGTTATGTACTCCAAAAAATTCATTTTTTGAAGCTTTAAACCAAAAATATTGATCTTTAAGTACAAAATTCGAATTTCCTTGGACCTTTTTATATAAGAAAATGTGAGAAGAACATTAGTTTCAAGCAAACAGATAGCCTAGAAACATATTTGTGCACCTCGAGAGCGGCCAAAGGAGGAACTACAGGTCGGGAAAGTCCACTTTTCCGCCCAAGGGCGGAAAAGTGGACTTCCCCGATCTGTATTTCCCCCTTTGTCCGCTCTCTCGACGCACAAAACAACTTGATTAGCCTCGGGCGCCAGTGGCGCCCTCGGCAACAAATAACTATTTTTAGTAACCCGCGTGGAAAAAACAGTCTGGACTTAGTCGGGATAATAGTCTGTATTTAGTCTGGATCAAGTATGGTAGGAGTCTGGATTAAGGTAATGCTAAAGTTACGAATTACCGACATTTGTTAATTTCTAATTAAACTAGGGGGGCTTCGCCCCCCTGCGCGCTTTGCGCGCCAACCCCCCAAATAAATATATA
>JABFPD010000349.1:0-12201 GCA_022817545.1 Cremastobaeus sp. ZL-2020 | reverse complement strand
CTAGAAAATTCTAGTTCCTGTAGCTACTATAATTTCTCTCAGTATATAAAGTACGCAGAAGATTTAATTAAAACTACTCAAGTAGTGTAGTTTTTTTCAAACGAAATTATACTTTTTATCTCAGTACGATATAATCTTGTTGTACTAAGTAAAACAGTACAATTTTTTTAATTAATACTATATTGTTGGCACAATTTTTATATTTTATATTATAATTGTCCTTTGAAAAGCTATTATTATAAGGTTCTTAAATAAATTTGAATTGAGTATATAGTACTTTATGTCATTCTATTGGAGAACCAATACATCGAGTGCAAAAAAGATCGTTTCTAATTAAATTCGATTAAATAAACAAACTATACATTTTACAATACATTACAAAACAAAGTAAATTAGAATAAAATGCTTCATTATGAATGAGAAGTGATTTTTTAAAATTGAAACGTAAGCATTTTCACTGCCAGATTTTACGTTTCTAAGTGACTTTTATCAGTTGTTCATAAGTAAATAACATACCTGTTATTGCGGAGAATGTGAAATTGAGAATTAAAATAGTAATAAAAATTTTCATCTTAACTATTTTTTTCATTATAATACTTATTAAATAAAGAATCTAATAGATTGACTAGAAATGGTTCTATATTAGTGGGCTCAACTTTATATACTGGTGCCTCTCCTAAATTTATCTCAAATTATAATACGCACGAATTCTATTATATGTGTCATTAATGCCTTTATAATCGGCTTGATAGATTAATGGTGATTTGTAAAAAATGTAATTCCAATGAAACGTAAATCGTGCATTAGATTATTTAAATTATTAAAATATTTAATCGACAAATGTTTTTTTTTCAACATAATATAAAATGAAAACTTTTCGTTAATATCTTTGAAACTATAACACTTACCACTCCAATAATCGACAAAAATTTAGTTGAATAGTTTTTCTATACATTGTGAACTTTATAGGGAAAAAAATGTGTCCAAATATGAATAAAAACGTTTTTTATGGAGAAAATTGGTTTTTCCAGTGATCATAACATTTGTAGTTAAATTTCGATAACATATTCGGAAAGTAGAGGAAAAACTGATATAGAATTATATATTTTAACATGTTTAAAATCCAAGTTCGCATCGCTGTGTTCTGTAATATTTCTTTTGTATCTCTTCTTTGTTGGCATAAAGAAAGACTCTCAGGCAATACTCCATAACTGGGCCTATCATTGTTTTATAGATTAGGCTTCTTGTACAAGGCTTGACAAAGTTGCCAACCCTATTCAACAAGCCCAATCTACACCCAACAGTTGAGAGATGTAAGAGATGTGTTTCTTGAAACGACGACATTCGTCAGGATAAATACCTAAGTATTTTATTTCCCGGACTCCTTGTATCGATACATTTTTATAACGTATCGATAAATCTCTATCCTTTCTTAGTTGGTCGTTTTTAAATATCATATAGAATGCCTTTGTTGGATTCAAGAACATCTAATTCTTGCTCATCCAGTCATCTAGAAGAGACAATGCAAAATTTAATTTGGTCTCCATAGCATCCATACTCTTTTCCGTGACGTACAGCATTGTGTCGTCAGCAAACATTCTGATTTCACAATGCTGGTCAAGGTGTTGTTTCAAGTCATTTATATAGAGTATGAATAATATGGGTCCCAGAACAGAACCCTGCGGAACACCGTATTTTATATCGCGCTCGTCTGACATAAATCCATTTACAAAAGTTCGTTGTTTACGAATCCGTGAACCATTCTAGCACGGTTCCTTTTAAACCATATTTATACATTTTTTTCAATAATATGTTACAGTCAATAGTTTCAAAAGCGCGTTTATAATCTATAAAAATAACACCTACATAATTTTTTTCACTAATTGCTGTCGTCCATTTATCTAATACTAGCTGTAACGCAGTCTCACAAGAGAAGCCTTTTCGAAATCCGGCTTGCTCTTTAATTAAAATATTATTTACATTTAAAAAATTCTCTAACTGCTCTTTTACAATTAATTCTAAAATTTTCTCATATATAGGCAGCTGATTAATCGGACGAAAATCACATGCTTTATTCGAATTCGCTTTTTTTCGTATCGGTGTGACCGTTGAGATTTTCCAATCCGATGGAAACATACCATATTGCAAAGAAAGATTTAAAATGTGGAGAAACTCTTCACCTATGGACTGAAAAACATTTTTTAAAATTCTTTTATTAATACCGTCTAAAGATCCCTTATTTTTATCTAGATTTTCAATTATTTTATTTAATTTATCCATGGTGATTTCGTCAAATTTGTTCCAATAATTTAAAGTATTATAAATAAATAAATTATTATCTACGTTAGTATTGTCATTATTTAAAGTTATATTTTCGATGCTTTGGATAAAATAATTGTTAAATTTATTACTTAAATGTTTGTCATCTTTTGTCTTTATGTCGTCATTTTCAAATTTAATATTTTTAAAATTAATTACTGTCTTTTTATTTTTTCTCAAAAGTTCATTTATTGTATCAAACATTTTATTTAGATCATTTTTTGTATCTTCTATTTTATTTTCGAAATAATTTCTTTTTGCAGTACGACTCAATTTAACAATTTCATTTCGTTTAATTTTATATTCAGTCCAATAGGTATCGTCCCCGGTAATTTTATATCGTTTAAACAGATTGTCACGAGTTTTCATTTCGATTTTAATTTCGTGTGTAAACCATTTATTTTCTTTATTTTTCCTGCGGTATTTAGTCACCGGCGCCATTTCATTTAAAGTGCCTGATATCGCAGAAATAAAATTATCAGTTTTCGTATTAAAATGTATTTTGCTATTTACATTATTTACGTTATTTATGTTATTTATACTTGATATATTATTTACACTATTTACATTATATAAATTACTTATACTAAATCTATTTACACTTTCTTCATTATCGTCATTTTTTATTTTATTAAAATTATCCCTTAAGTTAATAATAAATAAGTTATCATCCAAATTTTTCAAATTTCTTTTAAATTGTATCTTAAAATTGTCGTTTTTATTATCGTTAAAAATCACTGATATCCATTCGTGGTCGGAAACTTTTGGTGTGTTTTGGACAACAGATGTTAGGTCCATGTTCGAAAACACTAAATCAATAAGAGTCTTACTAGAAGATGTTGTTCTAGTTGGTTCTTTTACTGATTGTGTCATTCCCCTTGTTAGAAATATATTATCCAATTTATTCTCATAGTAACGGCGATTCAGCATATCCATGTTGAAGTCGCCCATTACTATCAGATTCTGTTTTTTCAAAAGTTCGTCCCATTTTTTTTCCAAAAAGTCTAAAAATGTCGCATCTAAGGAACTCGGGGAATGATACAAAAACAGTATATTACCCTTAAAAAACTCTTCACTAATTTTAATCCCGACACACCAATAATTTCCTTCTAACTTTGTCGAGAACAAAAATTTATATTTGACACATTGACGCACGTAAACAATTACACCACCAGTGTGTCTGTTCTCGGCGTCACAACGAAACATGTCAAATCCGTTTATTGATAATTCATTATCCAAGATGTTGTTGGTAGTTCTCGATTCAGTTAGTGCCACGATATGAATATTTTTATTTTTAATTAAATAGTTTTCTATTTCATCAAACTTATTTAAAATACTTTGTATATTTACGCATGTTATTATTCTGTTTTTAAAAATATTTCTCTTTAGTTGCTAATCAGCATTTTGAAAATTCTTTAAAACGCGTAAATAATGAGGACAATTTCTGTCTGTTGGCGCGTGATTAATATTAATATTTTTTAAGTTATATTTTTTTATTTGGTTTACACAATTTATGCAAGTTTTAATTTTATTCGCGTTCGGACAATCTTTCTCGTTATGTTTGTCGGCACAGTGGTGGCAAGCAGTGTCTTTTTTACAAGTTTTATTAGTGTGGCCATATCCCCAACAGTTAAAGCATCTTTTTATATTTATCATGTCAAAGATTCGACACCTTTGCCATCCCAAATACAAAATTCCTCCCCTCAAAAGTTGTTGATGATGGTCACCACTCATTTCAATTATCATTGACCAGTGTTTTGTATTTACCATATTTAAATTAATTTTTTTAATAATTTTAAAATTGTCGTCATTCTTTAAAATTTCATTTTGCTCTTTAATAATTGTTATTAATTCCTCGTTACTTTTTTTAAACTGGTCAATATCGATACCTATAATTTTAGCTTTGTAAGATTTTTTTATTGTATTTTTAGGTTCGATTACTTCAATTTCATCGCCGACTTTATTTTTAATTTCATTACTTAACATTTTTTCATTTTTATTGCATTCAATAATCACTGTGCCTTTTTTACTTGTTGTTATTTTATTTATCCCGATGTTCAATTTGCCAACGTCTATTTTATCTTGTACTGTCTTTTGTATATTCAAGTTGGCATCTTTATTTTTTTGTTTCAAAATAATATTATTTGTTTTTTGTTTTTTTACAATATCGGAATATTTAACGATTTCAGAAGGTTTCTCCACAGTTATTGAATTGAGATTTTTCATATCGTTTCTCAGTTCTACAATTTCGTTCTTTAAATTGCTATCTTTCTCTTGCAAATAATCTTGCAATTTATTACAATCGTTTTTTATATTTTTATCTGTTATCACTATTTTCAATTGCATAATTTTACTCTTTAAACAATCAACTTCTTTTGTCAAAATTTCTGTTTTTTTATTAATTAATTCCGTAAAAAAATTTTTTAAGACCGAAAAATTTGTCTCTAAAATATTATCTAAATCGTCATCAGATTGTGGCTCAACGTTTACATCGTCATTTTCATTCACTTCAGATTTTCGCTTTTTAGATTTATTTTTCTTACTCTTCTTCTCTCTCACACAAATCGTACATCCAATAATGTCACCGCTCCCATCACCATTTTCGTAAACATCACGCAGAGGTTTACAATTAGTGTGATAGGGGCGCTGACAAAAATCGCAACACGTATCTGATTCATTTACCACGCGTTTACACTCACAGCACTTAATCGAAGGCATTTCGAATGCAAACCACACGCAAGCCAGAGAAATAAGTGGATACCTAGGTGAGTGTCTTTATGAACACATAGTCAGAACTTGTCTTGTCGACTGTACCTCGAACTTATTGCTATACGGTGTACAGCACATGCAATGTGACTGCTCGCTCCCCACTTAACAGCTGTTGTTGTACTGTCACCGTTTCACCGTCCAACTACGGCAAAAATCAGCGTCGCTGACTTCCCCGTTCAGAAGCTGACGGTGACGACGAAATCTCGTCAGAGGTACGGTGTGGAGCTGCAGTTCGATGAATGATGTCTCTTTCCCTTGTATATTGCTTTGACAGGTGATCGGTCAGCGTACGGCACTATCCAGATTTAGCAGTGTCCCTGAGGCGGCTGGATAATTTTGCCAATATAATTGCGTTGTGCCTTTGCAACAACTCACAATGTGCATATAATAACCTGATGTTATTTAACACGTGAGTGTTTTTAAAGCACGCTCTAAAACAGAGGTGACACTCAAAAAGCCGGGTCAGTACGTGTTAAAAATTTTCGAGGTTATGTCAGTTAGTCAAATTCAGTCGTCCAGAAATTGTCTTATATCAATACTTTGCATGAACAATCAGTATCAAAAAATTGTTCAATTGTTAATTATTATTTATTACTCTGACGCAGTCAGGTGTTATAATATCTTTTGGCAGAAATATTAGTATTAAAGTTGGACGACTGAAAAACTTGTGTTTACACTTACGTGTCGAGAGAGAGAGAGAGCTTTTCTGACTGACAATCGAGGTGTAACGTTTTCTAACTAAAAACTGACGTGTAACCTTCTCTGACTGACAATCGAGGTGTAACGTTCTTCGTCTAAGGCGACGAATTGTTTTCACTAGCGAGAATGTTTTTTTCCTTCTTTGGATAAGTAAGATGACTCTCAGCTAAATTCACTTATATGAGAATCTATGCGTTTCCCAGAGTCAATGTTATGCGTTATTCAGATTCTAGCAAGGCGTATCAAGCGTAAATAATCTTGTAATTCGTACGAGGTCTGTCAGCAGTCAGGACGCATGACGCATGACAATTATGACAATTATTATCCCTATTATTGTTTAGTCCTTTTTCAACCAATTAGTTCTTTCAGCTACCCAATTACACTTATTTCGACTGAAAACCCTTTGAGAGCCCTTCCGAACCCTTTTCAGCCCTTTTTCAGAAATGAATTTTATTTTCACAGCCTTTTTCACAGCCCAAAATATAAAGATATTACATATAAAATAAAAAAAGATGTCAAATATTTTATCGGGGGTTGGCGCGCGAAGCACGCAGGGGGCAGAACCTCCTAGTGATAAATAATAAAATGTTAAAACAGAAAGCCGCTATTACCGAATAGAACGTAATTTTTGTAGTATTTTCGATTTTATTATTGTGTGTGTGAATTTGCATTTCTGAATTCACAATGAACTAAACTTGCCAAAGCTTATACTAAATGAAGAAAAACATTGCAAAATAACTATAAATAATAATATGCAGTTAACATACCATCATACTCTATCAGAAATGATTTAAAATTAGATACTCATAAAAAGTAGCATTACTTATTTTTATTTGTCGGCTAAACTACGTGTCGTAGACAGATGATAATACGTGTTCGTAATAGGTTATGAATAGGCCTATATATGCTATCTAGCCGAAATTTTCGGTCCAATAATAACTATTTTAAAAATCATGTTTAATGGCGAAAAAATTAAATTTTTTTAAATTTTGCATATATTTCAGTGATTTTTACAACTAAAGATGCATTAGAAAAATCCTAAAAAATTCACAAATATTCTCCGAATACATTGAAAGATTGGCGATAATAAAAGGGCTTCTAAAAGTTTGAGTTTTTTTGACAAAAAATTTGTCTTTTCCAAACGAATACCAAAAATCAGTTTTCTTAGCTTATTTGTTCATCCTTGCCCAGTGAGGCAGTGGAAACCTTAAAAAATTAGTTTTTTCAAAGATACAAATCCGATTTTCAAGTCAGAAAATTTTTAACCCTCGGGAGCAAATATCCCATTCTTAACCCTTAAGTCCCTGTTGTATCACATTTGATACATACACTAATTTTTAAATTTCTTCAGTTTTAATATTAAGATTAAAATTTTTTTTTATAAAAAAACGTTTTAAATATATATTATGTAATAATGTATGCATTTAAAAACGTCTCAAGTTTTTTTTTAAAGTGTAAATGCAAATATTTTGCAAATAATGTCAAAAAATTTTGAAATTTTTTTCGATGAATTTTACATATTATTGTGATAGATATTCCATAAATATTGTTTTTAAGTTGATTGCATCATTCCTTCTAGGTGCAGGGGGTTAAGGGCTAAAGTCCTATTTCCAACTGTGTGACTTTAGTGACACAGTTGGTGCATTTGGCTTGGCCCTTAATGGGTTAAACAAGTTGTTAAAATTTGAAATGTAAAATATGAAATTTGAAATTACATAAATATAGATAATTTGCGTTATGATGGATAAACTGCTTTATAGGTTGGCGGTGGCTCAGTGATGGACACGTGCAAAGCAGCTAATCTGTACGCGTCTGATCCGAATGCCGACTTCCTGGACTATGTAAATGCTCCAATAGGGAAGGGTAAACCTGTACTGGTACCTCTTAAGCCATTAATTGCAGTACCAACTACTTCCGGTACCGGCTCCGAGACCACTGGTGTTTCAATATTCGATTATAGACCGCTCAAAGCAAAAACAGGCATAGCCAATAGGTAAAGCCTATAAAATTCATTCAACTTCACCTACACACGCACCACGTGTGCGTACACTTTGTAATTAATCCAACCTGTTATATATCTTATTCGCACTGAGTCAAGATCCGCCGTTTTTAGTCTCTTTGCTCGTTATTTATGCCTGATGAATACTTATTTTAATGCGTGCGCCTCTATTTATCCACTTTTTCCTTGAAAACGTCGCGGAAAACGATGTCGCGGAGAAAAATCTCTGCCGCGATGAATTAGCGCCAATCGATTAAAAATCGCCATGGCTGATAAATGATTAGTCATATAATCTTTGATAATGATTAAATTTAACCGCTCGACAAAAAGGTGCGAGGCGTAAAAATATGAATCACGTCCGATTAAGATTTCGTGACGGCGATGGGATTATAATTTAATTAAATAACTGTGATCAGTATTAACATTTTTCACGCAGCTAATGTTGTGAGAAAAGTCTCGAGACTGTTCTCCTTGATATGATGACTAGCTGGTATCTGGCGTAAAAACGATCGCGACGAGAAAAAAGCAACACAAAACATCGTTACTGTTATCATAATCTCGAGAACGGTTTTGTATTAAAGTCGTGTTAATATAATATTTAGCATGTTAATTATATATTTTATATTATTATATATAGCAATGTCCATAAAAAAGTACCAGATTGCATCAATTGACGTTGAAATTGTAGAGCATTAAGGCCGACACTGGGCATCATAGATCCTGAACACACATTAACGCTTCCGGAAAGGGTGTGCGCCTATTCAGGCTTCGACGTACTTTGCCATGCGTTGGAATCTTACACCGCGATTCCATATACGGAAAGAACACCTTGCCCTGCAAACCCAATCCTTAGACCAGCTTATCAAGGCAGCAATCCCGTCAGCGACGTATGGGCTAAGTTTGCTCTCCAAGTGATGCGCAAGTAAATCATTACTTTCATTTTTATCAAAACTCACAACGACGCGTTTAGTCAATGCAGATTCATTTTCTTATCTCATTTATTGATTTTTAATTCAATTCAATTCAATTTAATTTAATAGTTTTGCAAATTACCGAGAAATGGTTTTTCTGGTGGTTTTTAAGGGTAATTAATAAACGCAATAACAGTCAACTGTTTGTACCGTTTGTACGATTCCGTTTTAAAAGGTAGAAAGGATTCCTGTGAAATTTATTTTAGTGCTACAATGATTATTTTCAGATATTTCGAGAGAGCCGTTTATAATCAGGATGATCTCGAGGCCAGAAGTAACATGCATCTAGCAAGTACCATGGCTGGTGTTGGTTTTGGCAATGCCGGAGTGCATCTTTGTCATGGACTTTCATATCCAATTAGTGGAAATGTTCGCAATTTCCTTCCAGAGGTATGAAAAATTGCTATATACATACCATCTGTGTTAATTCAAGTTTCGGGCACAATTTATTTACTTGCGCCTGGTTCAGCATTTTTTATATTATTCAATTCACAATAATATAATATATCCATTCAAATTAAACTTAATGGATTTTGCAATAATATCAAATACATTGTGAAACAGAAATAGGTATATTCATTTTGTGTAAGAAAAAAAGTTTCCGTTACAAATTGATACTTATGTTTCATCTGCTGATCAAAAACAAATTAATATTGGCATTTTTGTCAAGTTTTTGCCGCGTAATATTTCATATGAAATATTACAATTGACTGTATTTTAAACTCAGTTTATGTTCAAGAATAGAAAGGTTTCAGTTCAACACCCTAATAGCAGTAACCATCACACGCAGTCTCATATCACAGAAATTTTTAGAAACTCACTCATTGTGGTTCCGCGATATTTCAACGAAAACTTCATTTCAATTTTACTACAACTTTAAATTTAAATAAACAATTCATTTTTTCGCGAATTGACAAAATTATTATAAATTAATTTTTCTTCTCAACAAATTCAACTGTCTTTATTAACAATAATAATTAAATTATTGATTATGCTTTTTCAATGAAACATGTGTTGACATAGAAAATAACTGTATATTATTTCGTCTTGTAGGGATATAGTAAAGATCATCCTATTATCCCGCATGGTTTATCTGTTGTTATTTCTGCACCAGCAGTCTTCGCTTTTACCGGAAGCGCATGTCCGGAGAGACATTTAGAAGCAGCAGAACTGCTCGGTGCTGACATCAGTATCGCGAAACGAGTGGATGCAGGTAAAATCCTCGCTGAAACGGTAAGGAAGATTATGGTAACTATGAAAGTAGAAAACGGATTGACCGAGCTTGGATTCAAAAAAGAAGATATTCCTACTTTGGTAAAAGGCACATTACCACAGGTATCAAGTATTATTTAAATCAAAAATATATAAGCATTCACAATATTTTAATATCTGAAATAATTATATTTTAACCATTTAAAGTCTTATTGATTTTAATCAAATACTCAGTTAAGTAATTAAATTAATTATTCGAATTTCAGCACCGGATAACAAAATTAGCACCCAGAGAACAAAGTGAAGAAGATTTGACAAAACTGTTTGAAGATTCTTTTTCAATTTTTTGATAAATATAAATTTTATATTGGCTCCTGCATGTTATATTTTTTGTATGTGTTGTTGATAAATAAAAACAGTTTAATTGTTAGAGCATTAAGCATGTAATTAATTTTTTATGTACAATTTGCGCGAACGTAATGTTAAACAATACAATAGTAAAAAATGCAAATACAAAAAATCCGATACCTATCTGTTATTTTCCAACCAATCATGTCGAGTCGCGATTCCCTACAAAAAATATCTGGTTCCCAGGATGACTTAAATAAAAAAAAAACAACATCAGATTTTGGTTGAACCAAAATTTCAATGTGTTTCTCTGAAATAAAAGCCAGACTGGCAACTGATATCTGCAATGTCAATTTTCCCGGGAAAAAATTGATTTATGATTGGAAAGTAACAAAGAAGCATCGGTTAACATATAAAGTTACAATAAATTAATGTGGACTTAAATTAATCAAGTATAAATTAAGTTAGAATAGTGATGATACACACACACACACACATAAAGACAGTGGTCATTTACAAATATTACAAGTGTCAGCAGTAGATTATCAATAGTAACTCCGATATCGGCAAAAATGGTTCGACTCAATTGCTGATGATCTGTGCAGCAACTCCATGGCCTTTTTTCGTCCCTTATTATTCCACAAAACATGTGGATTGGAGCATCCTGAAACCATTCTTGCGTCCCTGCAAAAAAGGTGGACACACATACATTATTAAATGAATAATAATTTTTATAATGTCATCATATTTTTCTGAACAAACTGGACTTACATTTGGAATAAATCATAATTGATTTTATCGCTTTCATCCTCTGTCATAATGAACTCTTCAAACATATCGATGAAATTATAATTATTTTCTTTTTCTGCATTGTCATTAATTATCTCTCTCAGAAAATTGTTAAAACAGTATAAGT
Organism: Cremastobaeus sp. ZL-2020; assembly: GCA_022817545.1. Taxonomy (NCBI): domain Eukaryota; kingdom Metazoa; phylum Arthropoda; class Insecta; order Hymenoptera; family Scelionidae; genus Cremastobaeus; species Cremastobaeus sp. ZL-2020. The sequence goes on along the minus strand of JABFPD010000349.1, from coordinate 968 downwards.
TACTGATCCGCTCGAAATCATTGATCAATGGTATATTTAGTAAAGGTGGAATAGTGCATATCGTAATCGCCGATTTTGAGAGCAAAAATTTCCTTTCGCAAAGGTTTAATAAGTCGTTATAATCAATTTTCATTTGTTTTAGCGAGTTATACTGTAACAGCGAAACATACAATTAATGAATGAAATATTTAATAAATCAGGAAGAGGGGCTGCTTTTATCAATAAGCAAATAATTAACATGTATATTACTTTATAAATGTCGACTGCTCCAAGCAGAATTACTACTCGGTTAGAAATAGCCTCCAGGTAGGATAGCTGATCAACGCACTGTCTAATGGTCTGACCTGAGACACACAGACCACTATGTATTGCTGATTTATCTGAAATCAAACAAGTGACATTAATAATATTGATTAATAATAATCAAAGTAGAAACAAGTTTTGTAATGTTACCGCTTTTCCTCCATAAATTATTGGCTCGTAACTCCCTAATTGCCAATTGCAAAAAGAAATCGTCCCCAATGAGTTGCTGGTGATATGCAATTGGGTCACTAACTGCCTTCTGCGATAACAAAAACAAAATCATGACAATCAAATTTGAACAATCAAAGAAACATTCTCATTTGTTGATATTTATTTACCATTTTCCTAAAGGGATCTATTTTGATGTTAATTGAAGATTGGCGACTAAAGTTTTGAGAAGCATAATCTGAAAAGATTGCAAATAATTTAGATAGTCAAGTGCATTGAAATGGTTGACTTACAATATTAAGAATATATGTTTTTTACCGTCAATGCCACTGTCTTTACTTGAAGTTTTTGAACTTGTGGAAATATTTCTTTTCCTGCTGAAATATGGAGACTTGCCTTGAACATAAAAATTGACTTTCTTGTTCTGAAAAATGTTGACAAACATATTAAAATTAGAACTTGTACCTAACAGAGATTTGTTTCCATAATAGATTAAA
>JABFPD010000348.1:1597-12203 GCA_022817545.1 Cremastobaeus sp. ZL-2020 | reverse complement strand
GTGTTTTTCCCGAATTGCGAAATCTCCCTGAGTAAAAATGAAACAGATATAGCTGACATATATGACAGACGATTTTAAATCGAACACATATAAGTTGAATTTCTATAACATGTATGTATTCGATTATTTTAAAATTTGGAACTAATAATCGTTTATAAAAATTACATATATTTTTCCTTTATTGATGTTGCATACTACCATAAACATTGACAGAAAAAATGTCTTGAATGAGATTCGAAACCGAACCCTTGACGAGTCAATTGGCGCGAATCAGGTTTTAACAAAAAAAAACAATTCTCGAAAAATGTTTTTATAATTTTTTAATACATTATTTGGTCTTTGACATTTTTCTGTATATAATTCATAAAATTATACTTGAAACAACAATTTTAATTGAAAATTTTATTTTCAGTTACAATAATTAATAAAGTTTGGAATAAAATCGAAAATGATGTCGTATCCATTATAATGAACATGGAGAATGAACGGGCAAGACATTGCTTTAGATAGGAATTTTTAAAAACATATATATATATATAATAATAAAACTTATATTGATTAAACACACTATTTGTGGCCATATATGAATAATATTGAAACATATAAGGGTTGAAAACGCCATATATGGCCATATCGCACATAGGCATAAATATATACAAAAAAATAGTATATCCCGTCACGAGTGGCAGGGGGAAAAGAATTTTTCCCCCTTTCACGAGTGTGGGACGCTAATTTTTTCACCGAGTGACGAAGGGAAAACCCCCCACTTTTCCCCCAGTCAAGAGGTAGGAAAAAATAATTACACTGCAGTTAAGTAACTGATGTACTTGAAAATTGAATTCTAAATTGACTTGATTTAAGGATGCATTTTTTTCAGTGTATTTTCATATGTATTTAAAATATATAGTATATATTCACAATATAAAGCTTATAAAATGTGTATATTTACACATAAATTCAATTAATATTTTCAATATTTTTTACATAAAAATATATGAAAAGTTTAGCAATAAGTTGTATTAATTTTGTATATTTATAAGATATTTTTGAATATATTTTGAGATACATTTTCGTCCGTCTGGGATATCATAAGAATCTACACTAAGAAAAAAATTATACTAAATTTTCATATTTAATTTGGAAAAAGGTGACTATTTGTAAAAATGAAGAAAAATTAAAATAAACCATTTGAAAAATTGTGATATTTATATGAATGTATAATATGTATATGAGCATTTTTCTAATTTTACTTAAATTTTTCATATACTTTATTTTAATTTTCCTTTTTGTTTACAATTGGTCACCATTTTCCAAACTATATATCAAAATTTACAATATTTTTTTTCTCAGTGTAAACATATATGGAGTTACACATGTATATATATGGTTGCACTGAAAAACTATTTATTGCCATATTTGGTCACATAAATATGTTCAGTCATATATGAATTTTTTAAAATCTATAGATGCTTTTAACAATTTCATATTTATAAAAACATAATAAATGTTAATAAACATATAATAAATGTATCATTTTTACTATGGCCGAAAGGAAAAAGGAAGTTCATTTGGCATTACGCTAGAATTATAAAGTTCGAATGCAATCCACAGGTTGTGATCGATGATGTTAGCTAATGAGTTCTTTTTTTTAAAAGTTACATTTGCATAAAAACTAATTAAACTCACACTATTTTAATACAAAAAATTATACATCAAGTTTCGAGATAAGTTACTATGTTTTTTAGAAAAGAAAGAAGTTTCCATAAATACGTTATATTGTCGTTTTGTATAAAAAATATCACTTTCGAATGGGTATAACTCATTTAATTGTTTTAATTACATCAATAAAAGTTTATATCAGATACTAAAAAAAATTCTTTTGAAAATTTTTGTCTTGCTTTCAAGCATTTTTTGTAACTAAAATTTCAACACTTTCTGAGTATTATGTAACTATGATAAGCAAATAAAAAGAATAAAAAGTAAATATTTTTTTAAAATCAACAATACAAAAGAAGGTACCCTATTAATACGCCCCTACGTTATAAAAATATCGCATATCGTGTAAATTATTCAGAAAAAACAGTTAAAATATGCAATGTAACGAAATATTATGAGAAAAAAATATTTAAAGTGGAAAATAAAACTTTTTGCCCATGTTCATATTAAAGGTTTCTTCTCAACATAAATATTACATTTTGTCTCAAGGTATTTTCAGAAAAAAACTTTTCCGTACGTTAGTCACGAAAACAGTATTTTCGGCGTCAAACGGTAGTCAATTGTACCTATTTTGATTTTTCTTACCTGTGGACCCATCTTTCCTCTTCTGCAATCTTGATTTGGTAAGTTTGGAATCAAAATCCGCGCCTTTGCTGTCCTCAGTCTCGAAGAAGTCGGGGTTTACTTGTTTAAGCATTTTTCCTCCGACCAGCGGATAATCCTTAAATTATGAAGTACTGTTGACGACGGTGTATCCACACAGATGGGTCCATGCACTACGTCGTTTGAGCCGCGAATTCAACACCGTTACCTTGCTACCGATTTTGTCGCGCAAATAACAAGATTGTCTTAAAACCCTGGATTTCAAGTTTTTTACAATTGTCTGTAATTACAGTTCATGATGATTTGTGGAATCCAAAATAATTCGTTCAAGAAAAATTGTTTGGAAATATAATTTATTCAATATCTGTTATTGGTTATTAGAGTTATTAGACAAATCAGATCAAAGTTATCGCGAACGGTTGAGTGTCGCGCTGTTCCTCATCTGCCTAAAACTAAAGACTTTGAGACTCAGCTGACTAAACTAATGAAGTTAATTTAATGAATTCGTTTACTTCCTGTGTGACCTCTGACATAGACCACCGATTGTGTTTTTACTATACATAATATATAGCAGCGTTGAAATTCCTAATTCATTCTAGTACCAACGTCGAGAATATATTTGAAATTGCATTTTTCTGGATGAACAAAACTCCAAATCGGAACTGATTAAAATCAAGTACATTTTAATTGGTTTCAATCAATAAATATGAAAATAAACCTTCTGCCAATTTTTTAATTTGCATCATTTATAATAAATTCTTTTATTATATTATATATTTTTAAGAAGAAATTAAAGAACGTTCTACTAGATTGTTACGTACTGGACGCAACATACGGTGTACAATTTTTTTGAAGTATTTAGAGTTGACCGAAATCAACCCAAGGATCGTCGAAAATTAAGGTTGTTAAGGAATAAGTGGAATTGAAAGGACAGAACCTGGTTTCATTTTAGAAAATGTTTGGTATATTTACCTTATACTCACTAAGTACAAATTCATACACAAAGTGGACAATTTGCTGGTTTGGTATACGCTGTTACACATTGAAACGCGACAGACTGACTTGACGGATTGGTAAAAAATTGTATAAGTATATATTCTCTGCATTACGCACTACCCAGGGTTCGCGGTAAGAAGGACAGAATCTCGCCATCTAATTGTAAATTAGATTGGCCGAACTTGTCTCTTTCCTACCGGACACCCTGAGCCGAACAATTTGAGGACGGACTAGGCGAATGCAGAGTTGGTAGTAGACTGACTTCTGACTGAAAATGATGGGTTTATAAAGGGGTTTTTGGAGGTCGAAGTAGACAAATTTGGATAGAGGGGTTTGAAAGGAAACGGAAACTCAGAACGATTTTCATAGAAAAATAATTACTGAATCTCTTTGAAAAAGTCATCAAATTTACGACTACAAGTATTTTATCTTATTAGCAGTCTGATTTGCATCCAAATAACCCATTTCTGTGTCTATTTGGTACAGAAAAAATTAATGTATGCGGGCCTAATGCGTTGCGATATTGTCGCATCAAATTATCTAGCGCGTCGTAGACGCGCTATTCTTTGAAAGGTCACCGCTTAGAATCATGGTCATCGCTAGACTTCCCGAAATTGGTGAGTCTCTATTGCGTGACATGACGTGATCATTTCTGTGCTATGTATCATTTGTTTACGCAGCTAGATTGTGCGTATTCTAGCCAATCTATAACAACCCCGTGCGAAAGATTGAACGCAGGGATTGTGTGAATGCACAACTACTGGGTTCAATCATGGATTTTTCAAATCAGATGCATATTTCCGAAAATGATTATCTTTATGCCATTATTTTTCTGTGTTTTCGTTTTAGGTTAAGGAGTGACTTGAGGAAAAAACCCATTATTTTCGTACATCTTTCAAGATTATTATGCCTTTTTTTTTTGGCAGGTTTTGATGAATTCATAATTTTATATGTATATATGTATCTTACGATGTATTCTAATAATTTATATGTTTATACGCGTTAAAATCAAGTATCAATGTAAATTTATGGACAAGACATACATGTTATAATCATTTGTTATTCCAGATTCGAAATATTAAGATTATGAATAAGATTCATTCATTGACATGATTAAATATTTTTTTTTTCTATAATTAAATATTCAAAGTCGTTTAATTTTTGTAAATTCTCACTGTGTTTCTGGAAGAACTAATGTCACATAAAGATTACTCAGCTTGACGGTGATTCAAGTGCATTGTAGTTAGTTTGACCGCTACATGGTCCTTGGGGCGCTGGTTTTTTTCAGAGTAACGTTGTGGATGTCGTTTATATATATTCTCGTTTTCGTTTTTGGACCTGCATCGTGATGAATTATTTTGATTCATCTATCTGGAACGGAGTTTTGAGGCAGAATTCTGAAGGGTAACTCTGGAACTGGTCTCGAACATAATTCTGTAACTGGGCCCTGGATCATAATTCTGGAACTGGTCTCGAACATAATTCTGTAACTGGGTCCTGGATCATAATTCTGGAACTGGGTTCTGGAACATATTTCTGGAACTGAGTTCTGGAACATATTTCCGGAATTGGCTGCTGAAAGTATTTCTATAACAGGCTGCAGAACGTATCTCTGGAACAGGCTGCTGGAAAGTAACTCTGGAACAGGCTTTCGAGACTGAATCCTATGGTTGTTCGAAATGGCACTGCAAGCTAGAACCATAGTCTACATTTGTGTGCTGGAACTTTGACTTTGAAGTTTGATTGTTTGGTATGGACTGAAATGATGTTTTGAGTCACAGACCGAAAATTTATGAAAAATGATTGATCTTGGAGATTCAACGAGAATTTGTGACTCCTTAGCAGGATTCTGGAAGTAGGCTCATTTCAAGATGAGCAGGATTCTGAAATGTAGGAACTCCTTAGTAGGATTCTGGAAGTAGTGTCTATCTGGAAGATAGACACACATTCGTTGTTGCTCTGGAATCCGACACTGGAGAAAGATTGACTTTGGACCTTCTGGATTTCCTCAGTTGGGCTTATTATAGGTACAGATAAATTCTATCGCTGCAGAATGCGCAATTTTGCTGTTTGTTACATCAGGTTATGATTAAAATTTAACAATACGAGGTTTATATAAATGTTTTTCTTCAGAATTCCTCTGACTTTACTTAATTTTTATGTTCGATCGAACTTCGCAATCAAAGCTTACTTTGTGAGATTTATATACTATAATATATCTATAGTTATTATCAATCATTATAATTTTTTAATTAATTTTTGAGTGCAACTTAATCCAATATTTAATCTGTTGGATTCAGTATTGGAAGTATATAAAATTATAATAATTGATTTACATCGAAATGCATAAAAAAAAATTTGTGTGTACACTTTTATTTTCATCTCACATACTCATACATGCATGCACGTGCAAGAAAGAACAGACTGGTAGATCCACAGACGGACAAGCAAACTGACATGCAAAAGAGCAGACAGAGGGACGGAAAGAAACAAACAGACAAATTAGTAAGATACAAAAATAATAGATTGTAATTAGAACAAGAAGGTGAATTAACTTAAAATTAGATCAATGATTAGGGAACGGAATAAGATGAACAGACAGAATGTGAACACAAGACATGTCGACAAGACGATTATAGAATTCAGAAAAACATGCTTTAAGAATCATAGGGTATGAAGCGATTGAAAAATTCAAAGGATATAAGAGACATATAATTGTGTGAAAAACTGATATATTGTTATATCAGTGCAAGGATACAGGACAGGCAGCTTAGTTTATAGACAGGATACTTAACAAGACGAACAGAAAAGTGATCAAGGACAGGACAGACAGACAGACTATTTTATAAACAGGACAGACAGACATATTATTTTGTCAATGGAATACAAGACAGGACAGACAGATTATTTTGTCAGCGGGATGCAAGACAGGACAGACAGACAGATTATTTTGTCAGAGGGATGCAAGACAGGAAAGACAGACAGGACGGACGGACAGATTATTCCTGGAACTCAGAGGATATATATTTTTGTGTCAATGGGATGCAAGACAGGACAGACAGACAGACTATTTTGTCAGCGGGTGCAGGACAGGACAGACAGACAGATTATTTTTGTCAATGGAATGCAAGACAGGACAGACAGGACGGACAGACAGATTATTTCTGGAACTCAGAGGATATATATTGATATCTTGGTTAACCAGTACGATAATTTTTCTGTTAGCTCAGAGGTTATTAATTTATTAACGTGTCTAACAGTTTTATTTTACTCAGGTTTACGAGCAACTTCCCTGTTGGCCCGTGTTATATCGATATAACAATTTTTGTATTTAACTGTAACCTTTTGTGTTTAGGCGATATCAATTTTTTATTAATTTTTCCCGCTATATATTAATAATTTATATTTCATTTCACTTCCATGTTGATATTGTTTTTCTTAATTTGCCATGGTCTTTTATTCAATGCTCAATTATTTTAGATACGCTTTTTATTTTTTTTTGATTTTATGTCGACTTTTGATGGTTGCTGCGGACTTATTAATATTTCAGAAAACATATTTTTGACTTATTAAAATAAGTCTTATATTTATATTCCTTAAAAATATTTGTTGTATTTTTGAATTTAAAAATGTAATTTTACCTTATAAAAGCATGTTGTTGGACGTGTAATGTCGATATTTAATAACATTATTCGATTTACTCATATCGAGTTTTCAGAATTACCTAATTAATTCTCAATTGCTTGATTATTTATCAACTAATTTTCAAGATTTATGAATAAGACGGTTGTATTGGGTCTTATTGCAGAATAAAATATAATCCCGTAAATCATTTTTGCATTAGATTAAGGTGTACATACTACTTTAAATGTACTAAAAGATTGTAAATTTTCGTGTTATAATTTTTTAGAGAAAAAAAAAAAATTTAATATATATTCTTTATTATGTAGAGAAAGAGATGGTGTAGATTTACCACAGGATTGTATGTATATAAAAACAGATTTGTTAATACATAGATTTTTTGTATGGTATCCATAGGTTCTTTTTATTTTTTTATACATTCGTTTGTATTTATGTTTATAATAGGCCCCTTTTTGTTTCACTTCTCATTTCAATATAAGACCCAGATCTCCAATATTTCCAATGCTACCTATACGGACTGGATCTTTTTTTTAACTTATTTTACTAAAATTAAAATGTATTCTCTGTTATTACTTTTATTATTTATATTCATTTTCCATTTCATGTAGATAAGTAGTAGCAAATAGTTTATCTATGTGAAGTGATTTGACAATTTCTTATGACTGGAAAATTACAAGGTTAATTTGGGTTCGAGTAGCAATATTAAACTTCAAAATTGATTCTGTAAAGGACTGATAGGTCAAAACGTTAACATTATATTGACACTTTAAAAATAATAAACTTAAACTGTCTTCAAAAAAAATAAATCTATTACTTCATACTGATGAAACAGAAAAGATTTTTTAATTCCTCATTTTCATTCATTGGTCTTTCTATTAATGTATTTGCTGCTAGACCTTTGTTTTCACGTGAGATGAAAGGTTGATTTTTGATTGAATTTTTATTTGATTGCAATACGATGAATAAAAGAAATTTTAACAAATCGTATATTTTGAAAATAGGTAATTCATTTCAGTATTTCTGTTTATATATATTTTTCTAATTTATTTTATTATTTCTGTATAATAATTTGCATTGAAAAAAATTAGTATATATTGGATATTTTGCAAGAAACAGATTGGAAATTCATTGTTTGCGTAAGTTATATATTTGTTTTTATATAAAATAGAAATTATTACAATATTAAATATTTGCTGATTTCAAAATTTGACTTTAACAATAACTTGAATTCACTATGTTCAATTACCTGTAATATTATAACCTTTAATTCTTTGGACAAAAACATATTATTCATTTATAAGGCATTTTCTGTTGTAAATTTTAATTTAATCATGTTTTTTTTCACACATGGATGAAATAGGTTTTATTCATGTATGATGGATATTTCTAGATTTACAAGGTTGTTATATATTATAAATAGTATTTAAATAGTACTAGGAATATAAAATATAATTTGAGATTCATATGTTGATCATATTTTCATTCATTTGACGTTTGTAAGAACATATCATGCGATTACAGATTTTTCATTTTAAAAGTAACAAGTGTATCTGTAAAGGATATTTCACGAATGTTTATATTAAAGATTACATTTCTAAACTCAAACTGAAAAATGTATTTCTGAGAAACTTATTTCTGAAAAATTTCTAAAATTTTTTAGAAATAATTTAATATTTTCATTTATATCTAACAAACATTAGATTTGTTAGATCTAATATTTTTAATTGGTTTAAAAATTTTTATTGGTTAAGAAATTTTTATTGGTTTTTCATCACTCTGGAATAAGTTGTTCAGGATTTATTTATTTTATATATATTTATCATTTCTATATTTCAGCATTCATTCAAAATATTCGTTGTTACTGCATGCATATATTTTCTGTCAGAAAAAATTCAACAAACAATTCACCGTTTGGTCACATGTACTTCAATAACTTACTTATGTCTAATTTCTTGATGCTTTAACTTTTATTCGAAAGAAAGTTAGCTGATTTAAAATCTAGTATTATTTTATATATTAATAAACTCAAGTTTTTATGATTTTCAAATTCCTATATATGTTCTTATTGCATATGTAAGGCGATAGTTTGGAAAATTGAATGTTTACGAAAATTTGAATGTACCTAATACTTAAATATTATGAAAATAAGAAATCAGATAGAAGAGTAACTGAAAGAATTCGAAATATTCATTGCATTGTAAACTTTTTTTTTTTGCAGAAAAACATTATGTAGACTATGTAATTGAAGTTTAAACATTGAGTTAAAGGAAAAAAATAGTTTTTAGTATTTGATCAGTTAATGTAGTTTATTTTAATCTCTACTATTTTCTCATCTACTCCAGTAATGAAAATTTATTCTATATGAAAAGTGAAAATGTAGAATCTAGAAACAAAAATATTAATTTACCACAGACTTATATGAAATGTACATAATAGCTATTAATCGTGAGTACATTTTTGTTTAACTCATATTTATTGTATTCATCTTCAAATCTCGCATACTGTTTTATTGATTGAATTAATTTGAATTTAGTTGTATTAATTATTTATCAAATAATTTTGTAAGAATCGGGTAAGAATGTTATTTACTTTGTGGTATACATGATATTTTATTTAACGTCAACAATAACAAAATTTGTTTATATTCGAAAAAATTCCTTGTATAAAAAATAGTTTGAAATGTATTATTAATTTTTGGAAACTATATTGACTTAAGGTGGTCACAACCAGTGGATTCTGCAGCTAGTGCCGCCATATCCAAAGATTACAGTCTGCACCCTGCAAGCGCTACATAGAAATTTCATTAAATTATACCATTTCTCTTTTGGTCAAGCAATCTTTGAGAGTTGGATGAGTACCAGTTGGATCTACCTAGGTAGCGCCGCCTTTGTACCTTACCAATCCCAGTTGTTTACTCGAATCATAAGTGAAATGTAATGTATTGGAAATGGTTAATGCCAAACTGAATTTTCTACACAGGTTGCACCGATCCACACTAGTTCCGCATTGTAGCAAGATTTAACTTAACTACCCAGTGAAACTTTGATAGGAAAGGGAACTTGTTCGATGATCGTTTAACAAAAGTACCTTTTCTTATTACTCCGGGAGAAAATGTGGCTTACTTTGATTGAGTAAAAATTAAAATAATTTCCTTTTTTTTTTAATGGGTAATACTTTATAGAATTAAATTTTTCAACGAAGTATTTTTTATTTATGCAAACAATGTCAATTAATTACTGTTCGATAGAATTTTATAAAATAAGTTGCTTTATCATTATATAAATTGACGAACAAGTTCTAAATATTTTACAAATGATTTATGCAATTTTCAATGTATTATAATGAGATTTTCTATTGATTGAATATTAGAAGTTTCTGTTAAAAGATAATTTTTATGTAAATGATATAGATACTTGTCTTGGAATTTATTATTGACATTATATTAAATTTACATCCACTCACTCATTGCCTAGACAAGCCGAAATTTTTCGGTCCTACCGGCTGCGCCAATTTTTGACCGTCTGTTACGTACTGGACGCAACATACGGTGTACAATTTTTTTGAAGTATTTAGAGTTGACCGAAATCAACCCAAGGATCGTCGAAAATTAAGGTTGTTAAGGAATAAGTGGAATTGAAAGGACAGAACC
>JABFPD010000347.1:0-12219 GCA_022817545.1 Cremastobaeus sp. ZL-2020 | reverse complement strand
CATGTGGTCTTTGATTGTATATTTATGCTCGAAAAAACAATCTTTGTTTAAGTTTTCAAGCTTTTTTCAAGTGAAACCCCAAAGAAACGTAAAAGATTGCGAATTCATTTTCAGGAGGTGGAAGGCCTACGTAAAAATTTATTCTGAAGAAGGTAGATTTGGAGTTCATTTTCGAAGAATTGAGTTATTTAAGGAAAAAAACTTAATCTTCGATTCTAAATTATTAACTCTTGGAAATAAACTACTGATTTGTGTATCAATTACTTTTATCACATCCTATAAACCATTTTTAATCATTTATGCATTAATTTTCCAAATTGAATCAGAAATAATTACACTGTAAAAACAAGTGTTCTATTTTCGGACGTTTCTGGCGAACAAACGCAAAATATGTCTTTTAATGAAACACTTATAAGGCAAAAACGTGTTTTTTGCAGAAAACGTTCGAAAAGAAAACACCTAGTTTTTAGAGTGTAGTGGAAAATTTCTTACATTATATTATCAAAGTATTAATTCAAGATCTTGATATAATTATTAATTTTTAATCATCTAAGCAACGGCTCTTAGAATTTTCATCTGCACAGCGGCTGGATTTGAGAGGCCCGAAATAATTTTTTCCCCATTTTAAAAGTCATTTGCTATAAAAAAAACAAATATTATATCGACAGTATTTACGAACAAGCGAAATACTTAGAAAGTTGTTGAAAAAGCAAAAACTTCAGAATATCGATGAAAAACCAGAAATTTCAAACTATCGGCGAAAACGCGGAAGTTTGAAATGTATCAATGAAAAAGCGGAGTATTCGAAATATCTGTGAAAAACTGGAATCATTTTGGACTTTATAATTTGGACCCCCCGCCTTTTTTAAACATGACAAAATAGCGAGCGCCTTATTTAAGGACAATTTCCTGATTTATCGTGCAAACGCTATATCTGTGGCAGTTGTATAGATTTTTCTAGTGTATTTAATCTAATTTTCAAGTTACCCAAAATAACGAATAAATCGAGTAAAGTCACATTTAAAGCGAAAATCGTTATCGAGCATCAAAAATAGGTCAATTGAGAGTAATTATTTCATATAAGGTTCACGATGTAACTTCAGAATTCAACAAATTAATTTCCCGACATGTACCCAGCAAACTGCTATTTTTTTATTTTTTCCAGGTGGTGCTTTGTGTTGCCTTGGCGGTACAATTGGCTGTAGAAATTGGTGGTAATATGCGTAATGCTGGGGTTCCGCCCGAGTCACCCATAGGAGACTTGTGGGGCAACGCCAATTCAACTTCTCAGAAGCAAATGTTGTGTGGGAACGTACCAGCCTCGGCGCAGTGGCGCCCTCGGCAGTAATATACTATTAACATGGAACCGCGACTGGGTGTCATTTTGACTCCAAGGAGTAATTCTTACTTTTTTACGTTAAAAAAATGAAGATTATATGTTAAATTATAAGTTCCAGAAGAAATAAATCATGCAATTTACTTAAGTAATTATAGGGTATTTTTATTTTCTAATAAACATTTTATAATTTTAGAATAGGAAAAATTAATCAAATTACAAACTTATCATATGTAGGAATAAAATACATCGTGTATCAAAGAGTTAGATCGGATTTCATATTTTTAAAAGCAATTGACACAAATTTTGGTAATTTTATAAGTACATTTGCCACAGACATACTTTTTGCAAATTTCGCATGTTTCGAGGTTTTATTGTTGTGACACTTTGCAATTTGACATTTACGACGTTTATTTATTACACCACTGTAAAAAATAACTTGTCCCAAATACTTAAATTCAGTCCAATTTGGACTGAAATTCAGTATTTTTTAGTCTAAAATGGATAAAATAAACTGAAATTCAACCCGAATTGAACTGAATGTAAGACTATAGGACAAGTCATTTTTGCAGTGTTAATTTCGTTATTTACATGCGATTGGTTCCCGAATTTTTATACATAAGACTTAAGATCTGAAAAGTTTTCGAAAATTTACAATTTATCTAATTTGTATTTTATAACTGTGAAATCAAATTGTAAAAAATTGACGAACTGAAATTGAAAAAATTCGAGTTGTAATTTGAATTATATTCAAATCATTCCATAATTAATTGGCATACATTAGTACCTATCTTGATAGTATATTTCCAACGTATAATTTGATCAATCGGAATTCGTCGATATCGTTGCGCTCTTTATACGTAGTGCATTTCTAATTTTGTCTTTTCACCATTTCGTTTATTTAGACAGTAATTATTTTCCAAATTTAGATTCCAGTTACTGTACACAATCTAAGTCGAATGCAAATCGCTCAGCAAAACGATTTGCATCTTTGGTAAAAATGAGAATTTGTATATTTCACGTATAGAATGCTATACACTTTCGTAAAATCATTAAACATTTGAATTTAAGTTCTATGAAAATCATCTATTGCTATCACATAAAATTGTTACAAATGTTACAAATTAAATCGTTCCTTTAAGAAAATTTTTATCATTATTTACTATTTATTATTATCATCATCATCATAATTGTTGTTGTTGTTGTTGTTGTTATTATTATTATTATTATTATTATTATTATTATTATTATATAATACTTCACTCATGTTATCCATTGTTCATAAGAACGTTATATTTCAAAATAAAGTCATTTAATGGTAAAATAAATATTCATATGAAAGATTTACCATTTAGACCAATTATTACTGAACTTAAGGATTATCATAAGGAAAATGACAAACGTTACGATTTGCTATCTAATCAACGTGATTAAATAGGAGCAAAGGTCATATTTAATTTGAAGATCTTTCAAACTATGTGGTCAAAAACTAAAAAATTGACATGTTTTTTTAATTCATGTACATTGTTTTGTTAAAGTTTTATGCAATTCTTAACGTTGTTTATTTTTTTCCTTATGATAATCCTTAATATTAGACTACCAGTTAAAACACATTCGTTACAATTTGAAAGTACTGAAATCTGTGTTCGGTTATAAAATATTTTTGGAATCTGTATAAATAAATATTTGTTTTTATAGTGTTATTCATAAATTGCGATACAATGATTGCCATAGACTATAACGTAAGAAATAGGAAATATTTCATTGAAAAACATTGTTGAAATACTAAAAGTCCTACTACTGTCAGACGCTTTAGATGATAGGGTAAGTTACGGTGTGCGATTATATTTGACATGTCTACGCAAAAATAAACGTCGACAGAGAGTGAGCCTGTAGAAAACGAAGCATACCAATAAGTGGTTCAAGAGCGGATGGTCTTAATCAAGTGATTGTCAGTAACACGTTCGGAGTTTACTTCTTCGACCTGAATCGAAGGGCCAAAAAACGCGTGTCCGCCAAAGGGTCCGATTTAGCTCTGACCTCTTTGTGGCTACATTTGTCGAAGGTGCTCTGCGAAGGAAAGCGGAACAATGCCAATTCTATTTTTGTCGATGATGATCGAACATGGCCACGGCCGGAAGAAAGTCGGTATGTGTGTTCCTGGATCATCGAAACCCTGTTCAAGCGATTCAGCTCGCCACTTTTCAATCACTTTTCCATTGTAAAATTATCACCTGAAACTTTCACTGTAATATAAAATACGGTTATGCATTCTTTATGTACGCCTAGCGTTGTTAATCGTACATTGATAAATTCGAAAAATTGTGATGAAACATTGGTGGTGCGAGGAAATGAGATGGAATGTCCTAGGTACTGATAGGATTCACCGACGTTGGGTGTATTTTTGTTATTTATCAATTGTATAATCAACTTAATCATGAATCATTCGTTTGCTACAATATTTGTGAGGTCCAATGGTTCTTTCGTATCGGTTTCGAGTCTCCAGAGCTTTTATTCTCATCTATTATTGTTTTTACAAACGAGTGTTTTAAATATAATCCATCAAGTGTTCGATAAATCGTTGGACTTGTGCCAAAGTAGTGTACAGTGTGCAAATTATGTATCGATGAATATAGCTAATGTCACAGATAAGCTCGCGACTTGACTGAATATCATTTTTGAATCAATCTCGCAAATCGAGGAAAATTCTACATTTTAAGTAGTATTCATAAAATGCAAAACAATTAAATTAAAATATACAGTAGGTGGTTAAATCAAATTTTTGTAACATTTACACTCTTCGAAAATTTAATGTTTCAATGACAAAATAATACGATAGAATTAATCATTCAATGACCTTTTAGTACGACTTTTAGTGTAGTCCCTTACGGACGAATTTATATTTCAAAATATATATAAAAATAGAGAAAATATATTTTCGGCAATAACAATTATATTTCTTTTATATTTTTCAATTTATAAATCTAATAAATATAAAATAAAATAGAATTTTTTTATAATAAAATTATAAAAAGCGACAATACGGCATATATTTTCAAATATATTTTCTATTTTATATTTTCGTCCGTATGGGTGGTCTATTATTGACCAGAAAAATAATGAATATTATTGTATCCCTGTAGACGGAAATAATTATCATTTCCCTCTACGCAGGGAAATAAGATTTTATTCTTTCCCTGATCAATAATGGGACCCTTTCGGTCCGAAAATCAGGGTAATAATGGGCTACTTTCGGTACGCGTGTTACATAAACATATTCATTTATTGTGAAAATAGATTAGTTCTGAGATCTGTACTAACGATTTTGCCTCTCACAAACATTTTACACTGAGAAAATTTTTTTATTAGGGAAATTTTAATTTCCCTATTGCTCCCGCTAGAATTCCATCCCCCCCCCCTGTATGATATATATACTATAATATATAATATATACTATATATACTATAATATATAATATATATATATATATACTATAATATATACTATATATACTATATATATAAGCCCCTATTGCTCCCGCTAGAATTCCATCCCCCCCCCCGGTACAGTCCATTCCAAAAGTATACTATCTCGAGCTTGCATTCATAAACATCCTATTTCAACATTTGGGTGGAAAACCGCATATTATATTATTGAACCGATTATGCACCCAACCGTTCTCTATTAGCGTGTCACTGGAATTGTACTGCATGACCACGCACACATTCTCATTTCGCGCGATGTGCGTTTTCTGACCATGAAACGGTTAATCCAGATATAAAAATTTAAGGGGGTAGTACAGTAAAGCAAATTTAAAAAACCGAAAAAAATTTTTTTGGCTTAAATGCATGCTTATAGTGTCTATATAGTCTATGGTACCGGAGCGATATTCTGAAATTCGAAGTCATTACATATAGTTATAGCGTAAATAGTCAGTGCATGCACAGTCAATAAATAAGAGTTTTTAGTGTGTAAAAAACCGGTAAAAGCGTAAAAGCCGGTAAAATCCGTGAAAAAATGTTTGAAATATGATTTCTCTGTGATATTGGAATAAAATGTCAAAAGCAAAAACAAGAAAGCCTACAGTACTGTGCGGGAATAGCCGATTGAACGTGAGTATGAATTTTGCACCCAAAAGAGTATGCTCGAACTTTAACGCTTGTTTTCTCAAAACCATGTTTTTCGTTAGAGTTTTAATGATAACTTGAGCAATTTTCAATGTTTTCTTGTGATTCTTTGTGATTTTGGAGCCTAATTAAATTGCGCACAAACTGTCGTAGGGGTTTTTTGAATTTTGAATTAGAAATTATATTAATTATCTCTTTTGTGATAAAAAAAAGGCAAAAATCAAAAAACTTTTTTTAAAACGCGATATTTTTCAAAAAAACAAAAAAAATGGAAATCCGCTACGACAGTTTGTAATTATATGTCTTAGGATTAGGGCAAAATAATAATAAAGTGTTTTTCTCGTAAATTGCAGAACAAATCATTAAAACTCTGGAGCCATGTTTTTTTTGAGGGCCTTTGCGCGATGCCACGTTTCCATGTTATAATATTAGTTAATTGTCATAATATTGTATTGAATTGTAGACAAAATGTGTTTCAATAAAATGCTTTTTGTCCCGTTCAATTATATAGTATAGCCTTCCTGTAATCCTTCTCCAAAAACGACCTATTTTTTTGTTCTCTGTACTGTACTTTATTGTACTTTACTGTACTTTACTTTACGTACTTTACTGTACTTTATGTACTTTACTGTACTGTATTTTCATATATATGGGCCATATATGAAAATGAGTTATTTACATATATGGCCCATATATGTCAGGCATATATCATTTTTACTAGGGTATATTACCTTCAATTTCGGACGTTGGAAAGTCTTCGGCAATATCGTCGGTATCTTCATAATTGTTTTTCCATTTGGCTCTATACCAATATTTCAACGAATATTTGACGTTTATTTCCAATAGTAATCAGAAAAGTAGTATGAACATATCAAATAAATCCGATAGTCATGAGTTATAGGAAATATTCTATAACAACTGTTACGGGTGAGGTTACGTGAGAATTCGGTGTATTGACGTAAAAATCCCATAGTTATCGGAAAATTCCCATAGCCATAGAGATACCGAAATATTCCGAAATAGTAAATTTATGTATGGGAAGAATACGATATCCGAACGGGATTTCACGTTTCAAAATAATACTGTATCGGAACTTATTGTATGTTTAAATGCGGGTAATAATAAATATGATTGAACAATTATTGATCAAATAATTGGATAAAAATTGGCCAATTAATGAGTCACAAATTTGAGTAATTATTGACCAATTTGAGTTTTCAGGAACTTTTCACACTTTTTAACTTACTTTTATAGATTATATGAGGGTCAATTATTGATTATATATGGGTCATATATAGGTTGTAGACGGATCATTATTATCGATTGTATATGGGTCATGTGGGATTAATATTATATGGATTATACACAGTAATTTTATAGGAATATATATGAATTATATATGGTTCATATATGGACTATATATGAGGGTCACATATGGATTATTTGAATACGTACGAAATCACTGTATACTTAACTGGTGTAGAATTACATATGAATTACATACTGGTTACATATGAGTCATATACAATTTAATTAGAAATATTTATTTGTTTTTACTATTAAATATATAAAATTCAGGAACGGGTTTGTGTAATTTTAAAAAGTTCAAAAAATTATTCAGAAATTTCAAAAAGTAGTCAGAATAGTTAAAAGTGGTTAAATTTTATGATATTCTTTAAAATTCATAGTTTTCCTCATAGAAATGATCATAATCTGTATATAGAAATTCATAACTTTAACATAAAACATCGTTGTTTCTCGTAGTTTTCTCATAATAATTCGTAAAAATTATTTTCGCTGGGGTTTATTTGTTTTTTATTCATGTCAGCCAAATTCTTTGTATAATTAGACATTTTTTAGTGTTATTTTGAACTTCACATCTTGTACTGGTGTACTTGTGTAGAATTATAAATGGAAATATGAAATAAAAAAAAAATGGAAAAGAAGTTGATATTCTATAATATATGCTTTAATGTAAC
This sequence comes from Cremastobaeus sp. ZL-2020, assembly GCA_022817545.1. Lineage (NCBI taxonomy): Eukaryota > Metazoa > Arthropoda > Insecta > Hymenoptera > Scelionidae > Cremastobaeus > Cremastobaeus sp. ZL-2020. Next base: position 4,777 of record JABFPD010000347.1, on the reverse strand, counting down.
AAAATGATTTACTATATAACAACTTCTAGTACAAAAACAAGTAATTCCAAATTGTTAATCCGCAACAAAATTCATTATCGTTGGTACTTCTTATTGAATTTATTAAAAAATGGCAATGTCCTAATTAACGTCACTAGATGACCCAGTGTGTATCCAATCAAAGCTCCAAACACACATGGAATGGGCCAAGCTTGCCAAGGTCGATCCCAGTCAAGTGGTATTACGATTGCTCCCAACCAGGAGCCTAGTATTGTGAATTTTACATTGGTTCTGAAAGCATGAAAAATATACTCAAATATTATAAATATATATTATCAAAGGCATTAAAAATATTATCAATAATTACCTGACAGCATCTACAAATAAATTATGGTTCAATGTTTCTGATCCACTTAAAATTGACAATGCATCATCCACTCCCAAAAACAAACTTGCAGGAATGAAAGTCAGGGTAGTCATGGTTAGAGAAAACATTGCTGTTTCTTCATGATGAGTTGTTAGCGGTGCTCCAAAAAGAACAATAGCGATGAAATAAATTCCAGTCAGTATAATGCCAACTATAGCAAATTTAGTGAAATCCTTGATAGGCTTTGCCCACAATTTTTTTGATTTTGGAGGAATTCGGGAATTGTGAGTCTCCAAAATCATTTGGTCAGTTTGAAGTTTCGAAAAGCACAACTTGATCACCTCAGCAAAGGTCAAAATCAGGAGCACGGAAGTGAATTTGAATGATCCGACATTGTACAAATTGTCGCTAAAGTAAAGTAGTATCAAAATTGCTGGTAAATAAATGCATGTAAACGAACAGTAGAAAAGTAACAAACGTTGACTAGGAGTTGTGCTGATATTCATGCTGGTTCATGAATAAATCTGAAAAATGAAATTAAAAAATTTTAGAAAAAATATAGCGAATTATAAATATGTTTAATATGATACAAATTAAAAAACTTTTTGAATAGAAGAACTATTCCTTAGATAATAATTAAATACTTGAATAAGTCAAGTAAATATATTCAATCAATGACAATAAATTTGAATTCTGGTGTGCAACATTTAATAAAAAAATTAAGTACTTGACCACATATAATGATACTATAAAAATGACCTGCTTCTAATTCTAACTATCCATAGCCCAGGTAGAAAAATTATAAATAACTGCATTGATATGCACTACAAATATAACACTATTATTACTCATAAATCAATAACAGTCTACATTCTTAATCTTTTTTATAGTTTATATTTAAACTTGAATTTCAAACCACTCTCAACCACTATCTTATTTCAAAAACTGTCCAATAATTGAGTTTCCTTCGTTCATAATATTGATAATTATTTTCATTTAAAAAATCGGATAACTTTAGCATTGTAAACAGTGTATTTTATACGTGCAACCTAACCTAATAACGGCGATAAAAACTCAACTTGCAGTAAAAAATATTGAAAACAAACGATTTTGTAATTACCGCTTTATTTACAGGTTGAAGTGCATGTCGCACTTTCAGTTGTACTTTTACAACTAATTTTGTGTAATAATACTCGTTCAGTACATGTCAATTCGACTTTATAGCCGACGATGTTTGACACTCATGACTGCCAGAATTCTTGCAAGATTTAGGTTAGGTTAGAGTTAATAAGAGGTGGATAATAAAATATGAACTTGTAAATGCGGACTTGAAGGCAGGGCAAAATGAATGGCTGGAACCGCCATATTTGTGGGGAAAACTACAATTCTGACCAAAAGAACATTTTCTTGCTAAAGCTTATGCCGTACACACACCTTGGTTGGTATTCGCTTAAAGTTGTTTCAGCGTACCACAAAAACAAGATATAACTTCAGAACAATGGTTACGTGCGAAAGAAAAGTCACCCTAAGTGGTAAACAATGGATCCGAAAACAGCTGCGCTGCACAAAAGTCGAGTGATTTCGTAGGTACATTAACTAATCGTTTTCACGAGTCGGTTCGCGAATTCTAGGCGTACAGCGTTAATGCAGAAACTTCTCGCCTAGGCGAATCACGTTTACGCGTGCGACGGGAGCACCCGCGTCAGATAGCGCTTTTCGATAGCGCATCGTGCATTCATTTGCTCGTTTGCCTCGGCTAACTACGATTCCACGCGACTCACCGCGGAGTACTTTCGCGATGGGCCACCGTTTATGTAAGGTATTCACGTAACGCATAAGCAACGTCATGTGCGCAGCCACCGTGTGCACGGAGATAACGGAGGGTAACATCTTAGCGTACGTGGCGTTCTATTACATTTGCCAACGTTTCGTCAGATATCGTCCTCCGATTTCCGCTGCCATGATAAGACAAGAAACGTATCTGCGCAGCGAGAAATTACGACGCAATGATAACAATATTTGTATGTTTCGAAGAATTCATTACAAATTTATTGCGCGCGAAGATAACCCGGTTGTGCAATTTGTTGCCAGAATACGAGAATAACGGAAATTGCTTTAATTGTCGGCGATGCAAAATTCATGCACAATACAGAGATTTTATACAGGTTATACATGTTATAAATAAAAAGTTTATTTCTTATGAATAGCGAGCGCTTTTGAAACAAATTATGTAGAATTCGAGGGAAGAAAGAAGGTATGAGATGGAACAGAAGATTTTGCGAGTGTACACGTGAAGAAGTGAAGGAGACTGGGAGCAAGTAGGGAAGTTATTAGAATGGTCCGGAAAAGATGGCGCGGAGTCGCTCCGTATTTTTATACTGTATGGCCACTGTTTTGCATAATCCCGCACTTAGCTCGCTCGTCCCGAGATGCCGGTTCGCTATGCAGATCTGTTTCTTCATCCTGTAGGAACGCGCAGTCTATCGTTTTCCACGAATGACGTACAATTCGGCGTGGAATCTGCGCAAAATGTCGACGCATTCCCCGACCTTCTCTTCACTGAACATATATTGGCAGGTACCGAAATATATTTCACACATTTCCTAATTTATTACACCTTAAATTACTACACGATTTAGAAACAGTGTTGATAATTTATCGTGTTTTTCGGTGTATTGAAATGAAATATTCTCGAACGATGACCCAGAGTGAACTTCTATGAATCATAAAAATTGATTATAAAGTGTTTCTGAATCCTGTATTAAAGCCAGAAAGCGAATCAAGATTGATAATAAAACAGGTGTTTTTTGGATTTCTTGAAGAACATGCCGTCGCGCAGGACAAATTACAAACCAAAAGTTAATCTCGATTGTCCTCTCCAGGGAACACCCGGATGAGAATCAGTCACATCTGTGTTTTCGAAAAACGACATTGCAGTTCGTTCCGGCTTTCGTCCCAAGATTGATGATGTGAATTCGCTCTGCGATCCCGTCCTTCCGATTGAGTCCGCGTGGAAGTCGAATGTTCCATATCAATCAGTAAACTATCACTTCGCTGGTTTAGAGCGATAGCATGACGTTTTTCAGACGACACTAATCTAAAAGCATAAAAATGCTAATTATTTATTGCAAATTGTACAAACTGAAACATTAACCTAAACATTTATACATTTCATAAATTTGCTGTTACCTTCTAGTGCTTTAACTCAAACCCACGTATCCTCAATATAATAAATATATTCACGGAATACGAGACATTAAGTGATACAATGAATACCAAAACGGTAATATATCATCGAAATACGTCATCATAAATTGGGGTGATATTTTAAAGCAGACAATTTTTATACAACCAGCTGACGTTCCTGCAGAAAGTACACCACCTCCAAGCTACGTATAGAACTGCTTCTGTAAAATCCAATACATTAACTGCGGGAAAAGCTGGGAAGTGTACAGATTTAAAAAATCTCAGTCCCACGTAAGATCAGCGCAGTGTAATGCTTTGGCGGTCGGCTCTCATGCATATTCCTCCGGTAAAACAAATGCCGGTGCAGAGACGGAGACGAAAATCCTGGCACGCATGCCGGGCATACGGGGTTGCTTTACGAGCGGACAAGTAAGGTATGCTCTGACGGTGCAGTCCCTCTTTTCCTCCGGCCGCATACTCATTCTCCTCGTTTACTGCGCTTTTCGTAGCGCAACGTTAGCAACGAACCGCGGATTTTATGCCCCAGAATTTCGTGAGTATCCAGCGTGACGACGCTCTCTGTCGCTCTAGCTAGTCTTCAAGCTCTTCAAAATCTCGACCCAACAACTTTACGAGGTTCCGGTTTGATGAACATCAGTTATCTCCCGCTAATATAATTTGGCTCATCCGACGATGAATTAAATATGGAGCAGTATAACAAATTAGTTCGCCTATCAAATTCTTGTCTAAAAATTACTACCACCGTCGTTGGGAATCGATCATTGGATAATTCGCAATTTTTCCTCGGCGAAGTAGACGGATTAAATAGAATTGAATCACATAATTTTCGCGGATACCATAAGCACTTAGGCCAGATTACAAGTAAAGCCGAAAGTAGTGAAATCGCAATTGTCCTTACGTATGTGTACACATTCGCCGGATGTACATAGGACATATGGTAGTTGGCACAGAATTCGGCCCCTATAGATTAGAAGAAGAACTCCAGAAAGAATCAAGCCTGGGGTTCGCTGCGTCCCCCGTTAACTTCCACCTCTTTACCCGCACCCAAGAGTGCTCATGAGTTTTCAATGAGATTAGCGGCCCATCTGTGCCGAGACCGACCCTATAGTCATCGTCAACCACGGACAAAGCTAGTCAACCTGCTCACAGGCCGTAGAATCTCTACGGGGTTTCCGTTTCTCTACATCGCGGTGTCAGACACCATACATGCACTTCCCGTTTCCC
>JABFPD010000346.1:0-12220 GCA_022817545.1 Cremastobaeus sp. ZL-2020 | reverse complement strand
ACGCAATGGAAATAATTAATTATGAGATTTTACAGAGATAAATGTTTAAACATATTTTTTTATTATTTAAATGACTTTATTCGTAATTAATTAAAAAGATTCAACAACAAAGAAACAAAATGCAAAATTTCTAAAAAAAATTATTAACAAAACCTTCAGCTTCAATATAATTAAAAATTATATTGAGAAAAGTTATAACGACAAAATTTTTCACCGATTTGAAAACTATCCTTCACTATGAATTGTATCGTGACTAATCTATTCACATATATATGAGGGGAGGAATAGTGATAAATGGTCATATTGTAGAGCAGCAGGTTGAAAATTAATTAATAAAAACGATAAAACAGATCGTATGCTAAACCCTCTCAAAAATTGGTTTTCGAAAAATTTATTTTAGTTAAAGTACAAAATAGAAATACTTATTTGGATAACATACATTTTGCTATGTTTTTAAACAACTAGCTACAGAGAAATCTTAACTGATACGGTAGATAAACAGTTTATTTCTCGGATATAACAGAAATGAAATTTTTTATAAATACTGGTTAAGTTATTTGAGATCTTATTTTTTTATTTATCTTTCTTTTAAGATTGTATTATGTATTTGATTCAGTTGGGCTAACTAATAAAAATTGATAATTTTACTGAATTTCTTAGTTAAATTATTCAATTGAGCTACTCAGTTGAGTTAAGTAAACTGATTCGTCTCAGTGTAACCACATAAATATTCGAAGATGATTTCTTCGCAATCATCATCTTCTTCACTCTCGACAATGATTTCGCCAACTGTTTGCATCTCCCAATAATCACCGTCGATCAATACTAAAAACGATAATAGTTGTTTTTTATACCAAATTTTATATCAAATTTTCAGATACATATTTGTCTGAATTTGTTTTTTACCTTCATTAACTGAGGCCGCTGAATCTTCATCTGCCTGATTGTCATCTTCAACTGAAACTAAAAATGATTAATATAGATATACTTATATGCAATTTCTTGATTAATGTACTCTAAATATAAGATAAAAGCGTACGCTCGTGTCCAAAATCGTTTGTATTGGCTGCCAAACGTAGAAACGTTGCTATTGTTATTTTACTCAGGCCATAATCATCCCAGAGCTTGTCCAAATCAGTGGGACCTTTAACAACGCTTTTTGACGATAATTTCTCTTTTTCCAATTTGGCATACATCTCTTCGAAAATTTTCGTAAATTTCCTACGAATTTTTTTAATAAATCAGTGCTTAAATTTCAAAGTAATTTTAAATCCACTGTTATCATATCATACTTTATTTAATTTCAATGCAATAAAATATATTTAAACCTTTCAGTCACGAATTTTTCTGGTGTGGTTTTTTACTCTAATTTTGATTAATTTTAATTGTTTATGTTCCTTTAAAGAGAATTTTACTAAAAATAAAAAAACAATTTTTCGTTTTTTCATAGGTTTTTAAATAATGACTGATATCTTGTAATTAATTACATATTTTTTATAATCTATAGGCCACAGACAATATATAGAGCCATTTGGTTTTACCTCAATTAATTAATTTGCATGATTTTTTTTAATATTTGTAAAATTCAGGTGTGTCCATTATAATGGACGTGGTGACTGAAAGGGTTAAATACTAATTTTCACTTTAAGTATTATTTTTTACGAAACCTTAGTACAGTTATTTTATTTTTTAGACTTGCAAGTTATTAAATTCATTTAGTTTTCATTTGATTATATGTAAACAGAGTAATAATGCAATAAAGTGTAAGACGAATTGATCGATTAATTACAAATAAATTTCCGGGGCGTCTGGTTCTTCTCCATCTTTCGATTATATAGCCTATGCAATGCTTCCAACTGGTTGTCAGTTTTGTTTTGTAATAAATGAGACGAAAATTTGTATGGACTATTGCTATTGATCCAATTATTTTCGAAGTACTTCAAAAATAATTGGAGCTTTCGTTTCCAATTAGACAAGAAGGATGAGTTGTCAGTTTCCACTGAACGGAAAATCTTGTAGATGTTTGTTTGAATGGAATGAAATCCGGTTTTCATGTCTTGCATTGGTAGCAGCGGTATAGCGTTAAGTTCTTTTAATGTTCTCAAAAGTTCATTTGCAACATATTTTTCGTTAATCTAAAAGATAAAATTAAGCATTAAAAAATTAACGATTTGTTGTGGTATAGTTAAAGTTTATAAGAAATAAGACCTGAATGTTATTACGGTATAAAATGATCCGAAATTTGAAACCGGAAAATCATGTCACAGTAATGAATACTATGACATGATTACGCGACAAAATCGTAAAAAATCAATTATTGAAAATAGACGAGAAAAAATTATAGTGAACAATTTTACTATGACGAGGTTTCTAACTTCGGTTCTTAAGAGTAATAACCCGACGTTCTCACAACTGTACTGTTTCTACTTTGCAACATGAAAAAATACTTATGCCTGTTGAAAAATCGGTATGATTTTCAGATAAAATTCAGTTATGAAAGATTATGAATTATAATATCTTAGAATGATTCATTACTGAATTTTCAGATATGTATTTACCCTGATAGCCACGGTTTACACAAATGATTTACATAAAGTTTACATCAAGGTAGCACAGCCAGTTGATACAAAATTTACACAAATAAGCAAAACTGATATCTAAAAACCATAAAAAATAAGAAAATTGTGTATTTAAATTGTCATTTTACCTAAATAATCATTTATTTGATCGAGAGGTAGATTAAAAAGATGTTTAAACTATTTTTTATCCAAATATCTTATTTTGCACTTTATACTGTCCACAATTTATTTATTTATTTTTATTTATTTATTTATTGACATACTAAATCCAGCAGGTTTACACCCAATTACAGGATTATAAAATAATAGTATGAATTACGCGTCTACATAAATTTTGATCTTATGTACTAACTCTGTAAGACTGTAGCTCAAGAGGTCTATATCAATGTTCGAAGATAATGTAAAATCATTAAGCGCATTCGACATTTTATCAACTATAGATATACTACCTTGACGATAATTAGCACTCGCAGCATACAATAGTTTTTGACGTCTAGTGTTGTATTGTGGTATAGAGAAATTGATTGCAGAAAGTAAATAGTTAGAGTCAATAAGTCCTCTCAGTATTTTAATTAGATTGATAATAAGTTGCATGTCACGCCTACCACGCAGTGATTGAAGATTATATTTCGTATACAAATACTCATTTTCAATACCCCTTGGAGGATAATGCCCCTCAGTCTTGAATTCAAGAAATTTCGCAAATCTTCTCTGGCATGTCTCAAGACTTTTATCCAATTGTTTTGTTTCTGGAGACCAGATAATAGACGCATATTCAAGTTTCGGCCTAACAAGAGTATAATATAAAGCTCGCAGTGTATTTTGTGATTTCAACCTTCTGCCTAATCTCATTATATAGCCCAATGATCTATTTGCTGCATTAACAACTGCTGCAATATGCGGCTTGAACGTCAGTTTGTCATCTATTAATATACCAAGATCGCGATGTTGAGAGACATGATCTAGCTTTATATTGTCTATCATATAATCAAAAGTTATACGCGCATTTTTACAGAAAGACATTGATTTACATTTTCCTTTATTAATTAGAAGCTTATTTTGTTGACACCACGCAATAAATCTATCAATGTCTTTCCGAAACTTTACACAATCACTGACATCATTTATAGGACATATTAACTTAATGTCATCCGCATATTTCAATGCAAGACATGTAATATGTAAGTCGACATCATCCACAGTTATAGCAAACAGCAATGGTCCAAGGTTAGACCCTTGAGGTACACCTGACGATGGGTAGTACGGATCAGACTCATACCCAGCATACTTAACTATATTTGTTCTATTACTCAGATACGAATAGATCAAGTTAATATAATTCGCAGGTACATCAAGTTTAGATATCTTTGCCATCAAAATCCCATGGTCGATAACATCAAATGCATTACTGAAGTCTGTGAATACTACATCAATTTGTTTATAATTCATAAGGGAGACATTAACAAATTGTAAAAAAGTTAGCAGATTCGATGTTGTAGACCGCCCTTTGATAAATCCATGTTGAGTTTGTGACATGACTTTTATGAACGCATTATAAACAATCTCACTGATATGGTTTTCGAGCACTTTTGAGAAGTTTGACAATAATGAAATGGGCCTATAATTAACAATACAATTAGCCTGACCTTTCTTCAAGACTGGAATAACCTTGGTAGATTTCCAGAGATCCGGAAACTTACCAGTTTCAATAGCAGTAAAGCATATCAAGTATACCGGTAATGCTAAAGATTGCGCACAGTTTCTCAACAACATTGATGGTATTTCGTCATTACCAGACGTGAGTTTATTAGGTAGTAACTTTAACTTTTTCAAAACAAAGTCATATTGTAGGTAGATAGCATTCCCTAATAAATCTAAATTATAATCAGTCTGTAGATTATCACACGAATAAGCCATGTCATAGACAGATGAGAAATGATGAGCAAACCGATTAACATTTAGATATGTATCAGAGGATTCAACATCATTGTATATAAGGCATAGTGGAATTCTACTCGTTTTGTTTTTAATATTCACATATTTCCAAAAGTCTTTTGGATTTGAAGTTAAACTGATTTCAATATTTTTATCGCGTTTGTCTGCACATTGTTTGACTTTTGACTTAATTAAGGCACAAATATTTCTAATTAGCCCTGTAATATGTGGAGTATCAAATTCTTTTTGTTTTCTACGATATTTGTTCTTATATTTTATCAGCTCAATAGTCTGTTTGTCAAACCAGAACGGGTATTTTGACATTCTATTATTACTGCTAGGTACATTTGCATCCAACAAATTATTTAGTAAATTATAAAGTTCAAGGCACATTGCATTAACATCATCATTAAACTTGGAAAAAATGTATATCCAATCAATTTTCATGAGTTCAGTTTGTACTAATGAATAATCTACTTTATTGTAATTTTTACGATTCGATGAAGGACATATAGTCGTAGCATCATTTTTACCAGTTGGAACAACAAGCTCAATGGTCAATGGTGGATGATATTCATCAATACTAAATATTGGACAATCAGCTAATTCCACTGTAACCGGAATATTTGAAAAAGCAAGATCTAAAAGTCTATTTTTACTATTTTTTACACTATTATATTGTTGAAGTCTGAAAAAGGAACAAAAATTTTCTACTGCTTCAATCTTAAGATCCGTATTATTTGCATCTATTTCAACAAAATGTGGTAAATTGAAATCACCAATAATAAACATTGTGGTGTTCCAAACAGTATTGCATGAGATTAATTGATTACATAATGCACGAATTATTTCTATTATTCAAATTAATATTATTTGTTAATAATAAAATTAATAATTAATTTAATTAAAAATCTCCTAAGACAATTGCTATTTGTTATATAAAATTTATCCAATAAATACATTGAAATCAAAAGCAGCTACATAATAAAATTACAAATTATTTATATTGTCATCTTCTTTTTCATATAAATAAAATAAATAAAAAATACATACTTTAAAAGTTGTTCATATTGATATCATATATTGATATATTCCTTATAAAATCGAATATTAATTAAATTTATTTTTTTGTTGTTGTATTATACTATTATATTGTTTTGAATAAATTTGAGGTTAGGGAAAAACACTGTAAGTCCCGAACAGAGTTTTCACATGTCATATATGATTTGAATAATTTAATGGAGAAATAAATTGATTATTCTTATAATCTACTCGATTTTTTGCATATTTACTCGATCAAATTGCATATTAGTTTTCAAATAAAACCACGTGACCGGGACGACCAATCTGTTGACATATCTCTCCCGTAACAATGTTTACACGTGAAGTGAGATTCTTACGCATGAAGTGAGGCCCGTAAGAAGTGAGATCTCACCGCGGCAAACTTCATGGGTAAACACAGAGATTCTACTTTTTAGATAGGAAATTTAATACTTTTAATATTAAATTTTATGATCACACATAAGGTAAAGTACCCAGTGGCTGACAGCTTAAGAAATTGAACCAGTCACCGCCACCTCATTTAAAATGTATTGTCTATCCTTGTTGCTCTAATGTAACTGTCGAAGACTGGGTACCTGACGGAGACTGGGTGCTTCACCTCAGTATATTCTTAACCCGGCAGCGGGCGCGCCAAAAATCCTGACGTTAGTGGGTGCGCTGTCGGTCATTTCGACCGATGGTGTTTTCTTTATATTAAAATGCTTTTATTGAATATTATTATACAAGAAATTAATGTTTTAATAACAAAAGCCTTTTTAGTATGTTTCACAAATTTGTATTCATATTTTTATTGTATTTATGTGATAAAATATAATTTTATTTAATTATAATTAAAACTTATGACTCGTAGAAATAAAATGTTTAATTTGTAAAATTTTAATCTGCATAACAAATTAATACCATTAAATTAAATTAAACACTTTTATCACAACAAAATTTTTCATTTTACAACGAAGAATTTTATTCCTCATCGGAGAAACCCAGTCGCTTTTCATAGCATTTTGTGCAAACAAAAATAGTATGCTCAAAACAAAAAGTTATATAATTAATTAATAATTAAATATATTTTACTTATATTTGACAGAAATTAACCTAAAGAAACTAAACAAGAGTACGTACCCCGGTAAACCGTCAACACAAACTGAAAACTGCTGAAAACCGCCAGTCAATTCCGGGAAACATTTTCGTAACGTTAGTGGGCGCGCTATGGTCGAATTTACCGACACCTTCTTTGCACGCATGTTTCGACTAAATTCGGGAAAAAATCTGAACGAATTTTTATGATTCCTTATTCAGAAAGGTACAAAGTGAATTTATGAAAATAATAATAATTAGGGTAAATTTATTAATTTGATGTTATTTCACATAAATTAACTGTGTAATAAAATTTAATCTTGCGATTTATTGGTATTTTATGATGTACAATTTTGTCAATGCACTTTTTCCTGAATTTCTAATTTTTACTTCTACTAGATTAGTCAGCGCCTTTCTGTTTTTTCTTTTTTGTTTCAAAAAATGTTTTGATTATATTATTAACGGTTATTGATTTTAAACGAAAAAAACTCGATTATTTCAATGTTTAATAATATTGAAATTCGTGTAAATTTGATTAACGCATTTTGAATTATTTCCAAATTTTTAATCATGTATAAATTTATATTAATATGATCTGAAACACTTTATAATTAGGAAAATATAATTCAAGTAAGTAAAAGAAAATAATAATCTAAAAGTCCAATGTTTGTTTAAAAAAAGTTTAACTAACTTACACATGTGTAGTATAAATAGTATTTAATTTTCAATAGTTGGCATTCTGATGTAAGTAATTAAAAGTTTCTATGATAAAACCTGTTTCATTGGAAGATGTAGATACCGTTACAATATGATCTCTTCAGACACGTCATGTTAATTTTAGTTAACGGATGATTTTTTTTGAAATCCTTATTTGATTTTGGGTAGAACATTTTTCATACATTACTCAGAGTCCGAAAGTTTATATGATTGGCTGATTTTGTCTGGAGGGGGAAAAGTGTCAACTGTGCTTGAACGTGGGTGACAGTCACTCATGAGCTTCTGCCGCGCCAATCGGAGGCAGCAATCGCACATTTGCATATTGTACTCTGATTGGCTTATTTCGAGAGGAAAGGGAAAAGGTATACAGTCGGTAAAACTTTTAGCACGTGGATAAGAAAAACCTGGCTTTTATGTTGGAGGAAATGTTGACAGTCGCTACAGAACTATAACTGTTTTCATTAATTTAATTAAATTAAATTAAAAAGGAAATTCATTATTATTATAAGTGTAATAATTATTTCCTGTTATTTAAACATAGTTATATTTAATGACAAAAAATAGTGGTAAATAATTTAGTGAAAACAAAATGGACATGAATATTACAGTTATTTTTGATGTGAAAAAAGCTGGCTGATTCAGTTTCCTTTTACAGAGTTGGGAACAAAATTACAGAGTTGTTAAGACAAAAAATAAAAAAAACATACTGACCAAAGCATGATTTCCTCTATTTTTTAAACAGTTTCCTCAACACATAATGCCTATTTATAATAAAACGTATTTTTAAGATGATTTTTCGTTTTCGAAATGATACAAATTCTAAAACCCATGAGAAATCGACAACACACATTATGTCAATCTTTCCAAATTTTTTTCTAGTCAATCGCATTTTTTCTATAATCGCGGTTTAGTCATTGCAAGATGAAATAATAATGAATATCAAGCCTTCACTGTTCGTTTTTTAGTGTCTCTGTTATCCTTATTAAATAAGTATAACAAGGATAATAAGGACTACCTGGGTAAATTTGTTGCTATGACACGAACAGTGAGTTAATTACATTTTACTTTGCGAAAATGTGACCTCCGTAAAACTAAAACTTTGACATCGCTTCTACATCAATAAAAATTGTCAAAGATACATGAGAATATTTTCAACTAGGTTCAAGTGAAAATACTTGATTCAAGGTTACATTTGTTTCAGTGCGCGTATGGCTATTGAATGTTGAAGCTGAGTTTCATAAATGAAATATTTGTTTCAGCTTTCCGGTACAGTACATGAAAAAAGAAATAAAGAAGTGCGTTTAATTATTAAAAAAAGAAACTGCGACAAAGGCCATCTGACCACAATGACACATTTCGTCGAAATTGATTAAATAGATAAACACGTTAGTTATGCGCAGTATAATTTCATGGTCGCTAGTTTTGAGGAATAGGAAAAGAAATTGAATTAAGGCTAATAACGAAGCTTCGTCGAGAAAGTGTAATACGGAAAATTAACCACAAAACAGCTGTAAGGTATACAGCGTGGGTTTCGGCGAATTAACACGAACGTCAAATTCCTGTTCGTCTTATTAAGTGTCGCATTCGCCACGACACTTTTTATTTGAATTTCACCGATCTAGTGCAACGTGTGATTAAGCCATCCGGCACGCGCAAAACCGCTTTTATCTAATAAATAAATGACGCTAATATGCGCTCGGCGATCGACAATAAATAATTTACACGGCCAATCTTATTATTAGCCGTTTCCCGCGAGTGTTTTCGAAAAACGCTCAAATCATGCAGATTCGCTGGCCTAATTTTCTAACACCTGAAAAGTGCTCGTGTGACTCCGAGGATGAAAATGTTCTCATTAATGTAGGTTAATTGAAAAAATTGAAACTGTTTTTCCGCCAGCAATTAATTCGAACGAAAGGAATCTGCTGCGAGACAATCATGTTCCAAAAATATGTCAATTGCGTTTGTTTGCCTTAGACGAGTCGAACAATGACTGCTCTTCGCTTATAAGTGCAATCTTTTCACCGATCTACTTAGCATTTATCTGTTTTGCACGTTACGTTGTAAATATGCTCAAGTACGCGTAAACGACACTCGTTCTCACCAACGGACGTCGAGCACGAATTCGTCTGTTTTCCCATACGCGTGACTACGCGACCATATACATGCTAGAATTACATTTTCCTCCCAATTATTCATCAGAGAAGAAATCAATTTTTACAGTTAAACCTCGTTTCTGCCGACGAATCCGAGCGGACGAAAGTATAAGACGTTTTCCGAGTCAAATATGTCCGTTTGCCCGAAGACAGAGGACTTGCGGAGAAAAACGCTGCGCAAAGGAATGCCGCGCATGCTGTGTTTATTGTATGTGTTTAATTATTATATTGAGAAATATCCTGACTTATGAAGAAGGAACTGTTACGTTTTATCGTTGCTTATTACACATAATAACATGCCTCGTGACAATCAGTGTACGATTAACCGTTTTATGGGTAGAAAGTCAAATCCGACGCCGAAAACTGAATACGATGAATAAGTTTGATCACCGATGTGGTCAAACTTTCCGTTCACGTTTGACAAAATTTGGTCATATTTTACTTAGACAATTGAATGAATTCTTCTTATAAGATTTGGAACTTTGATTTTTCTTAAAATGTTTTTTATGTGCAGGAAGTTCCAAACGTTTTAAAAAAAACGAATTTGGACTTGAATTGATACAAAAACATTTCCTGATTGTAAATGAAGGTATTTTAAACAATTTTTCATTATAAACATATTACACTGTCATTATTATTATTCAAGTCAATTCTATGATAAATTTTTTTGTCCTAAAATGTTCTAAGTCCAAATTCGTTTTTTAAAAACGTTTGGAACTTCCTGCACATATGTTTTTTATTGATCAGTTGTGTAGTTTTGTTTTGTATAGATGTTTTATTGATTCTTTGCAAATATAATATAACAAAGTGCAAACATTTGGGCATTGGATAAAAATATTGAAAGTTCATTCCACACAAAATAGAAAAATTGAATCACGACTTTGAGGTGAAAATTACGAAATTTAGTAAAAATGAAGTATATATGGGACATGCATGTTTCGACGTTTCATATATGGAAAATTCGAAAATATATATGGATTTCTTGACATTCATATATGACCATATATGGACTTATATTTAAACATATATGAATTTATAGTTTGCCATATACGGCCTATATAGGGCCATATATGATCTTCACGAATTTCATATATGAAAATCACGTTTTCATATATGGCCCATATACGTTAGCCTTATATGTCTGATTTTTACTAGGGTAATTTGGAAACGTGACTATCTGTAAAATGAAGAAAATTTAAAATAACTGTTCGAAAAATTATGATATTTATATAAATTTTTAAAATTAAAATGTGACTTACAAATTTTAATTAAACTTTTCAGATTTCAAATTTTGTTCCTTTTTACTATTGATCATCTTTTTCCAAATTACACATTACAATTTGTTACAATAATTTTTTTTTCTGCGTGTTTTTTCTCATATCTCGAAAGTTTGTTTACTTTGGTAAATAAAAAACAAATAGTTCAAGGTTTGTGTAAAGTACCTGCTAATAGATTAATTTACCACTTTACTATAAATAAAATAAACCAAACCAGTACTGGTCCTGAATTGGATTATGTCATATAAGTTCTAGTTTCAAAGTAATTGGAATCATTTAAACCTGATTGAATAATACTAAATCTGTTGATAAAGGAAAAATTTGCATGAAAATGTGCTTTTCAATTAGTACAATACAATTAATTGTGCAATCTTGCAACTTATATTACAAACATTTTAAAAATTAAATAAATTCTTCAGGAAAAAGTTTGTAGGTACATTAAACACTTTGCACGAGTTTATTGCCGTACTGAAATGTATGTTTAGAACTTTTTTCGATCAACTAGTAATTTAATGACAGCTTTTGGCCAACTATGACGAAACCTAAAAAATCGCCGGTTCAATCGAGCGCGACCCTTTCTGCGCATTCCGAGTCCAACGTACGAATGCATAAGACTCGGCGATTGCACATAGAATTGCGACACCAGTGAATGTAGTTTTCACTCCCAAACCTAAATCTTAGCACGCCGAAACGGCGTTTTCCCAACCTCGTAATTAAGCGAGTGTCAAATACCGACGCAGGTCTGTGTTATTAATAGCGATTTTTATGGGCCTGTAGAGCAAAGAAAGCAACTCTTGTACATGGAAATTGAGAAAAGATCATTGTTGTGTGTACCACCGTGCCGTTAAGCCGTTGAAATGTCAGTTAGAAACTTATTCCTGCTGGAAAGAAAATAATCCCAGTTTAAATGTTGATTCTGCGTTTCTTCGCGGTAAAACCGTTTTAGTCATTGGCGAACCGACCGAAGCCTTTGCAGTTGCAGCTGAAATTCAAATCTTCTTTTCCTTTTGCAATCAACTCGAATCACATTGTTAATTGACCCTGCGCCGGGAAATATTAGTATTACGTGTTATTTTGACACGAAGTCTCGTAACTATTATAGCACAGAGGATAATGTGGAACGAAATTTTACTTTCACCAGTAAAAAGCTACTTTTTGACTGGGACAAAAACGAACTGTTACAGTAGACTTCAATTACTATTATCAAACCACATAATGATTCCTTCTGTGTAATACAGGAGTTTGGACATTTCCATTAAATAAAAAATTGATGTTTCTATCCTTACGCATTTCCATATTTTGTCTACAATTTACCATTTTTAGTACAGTCAGCAAAATTAATGCCTGGCATTTTTAGAATTTTCTTTCATTGTTTAACCTATTAATAGGTGTAGACCAAAAAGAGAGAAAACATTTAAAAAAC
>JABFPD010000345.1:0-12234 GCA_022817545.1 Cremastobaeus sp. ZL-2020 | reverse complement strand
TTTTTTGGAATAAAAATTTCGAGATGTCAAAAATTTTTATTCCAAAAAATCGTAAACAATTCATATTAAAAATCAAGTTTTATTTGACAACAACATTCTCCCAGTGTAAACTGAGGTCAAACAAAGGTCCTTTTTGTAAAAATTCACTTTTATTTTTTTATTTTGCTTCTACCCTAACTCCGTAACTCTAGACCTAACATTTCACCTTAAAGCCAAAGGTTCATTCTAAAGGTAGACCTTGACACCAGCTCGATATTCAAATAATTACCGTTTCAAAATTATCATTGAAAAAATTTATGGGTCAATTTCACCCACGGTGGTTGGAAAGGGTTAATAATTGCATTATACAAATTTATTTTTAAAAAAATCTGTAAAAATAGTTTCCTTGCCAATGGCTCAAATCTTCGAAGCATATCCTGGATATTTTTGATTGGAAGATCAACGGCAAGTCACGTCATACGGGAAACTTGTCAGCATTTGTGGGATATATTATCTCCAATATATTTAAGTCCCCCTACAGTTGAAGATTGGAAAATTATATCAAAAGATTTTTATGAAATTTGGAATTTGCCAAATTGTATTGGGGCTGTAGATGGCAAACATGTCTCACTAAAATGTCCAAATAGTTCAGGGTCCTTATATTTTAATTACAAGAGAACATTTAGTATCGTACTCATGGCCGTGTGTGACGCAAAATACAACTTCATCCTGGTGGATATCGGAGCATATGGGTCACAAAGTGATGGAGGGATTTTTAAAGAAAGTGCTTTTTCAAAAGCCTTCGATGACGGCAATTTGAATGTGCCGACAGATGCACGACTTCCAAACACTTTATGTCTTTTCCCTCATTATTTCGCAGGAGATGAGGCTTTTCCATTAAAAAGGCATATCATGAGACCTTACCCAGGAAAAAACTTAACTCACAAAGAAAGAGTCTTCAACTATAGACTGTCAAGGGGTAGAAGAGTGGTCGAAAATGCATTTGGCATTTTATGTAGTAGATGGAGAATTTTGTGGAGCAAAATTGATTCCAGTGAACATACTGCTGATAGCATCGTATGTGCTACAGTGTGTTTACACAATTTCATTCAGAAAACTGCGAATGTAGGAAATGAAAATGGAAATTATTATTGTCCGTCAAATTATGCTGACCATTACGATGCCCAAGGCAATTTAGTGGAAGGAATGTGGCGACATCAGCCGTTTGAAGCTTTACAAAACATTGAAAATCAGAACAGACATAATGAGAATAGACAGTTTGTCGGTTTCAGAGAGAAGCTTGCAGCTTACTTTATTTCTGCTGGTGGGAGAGTTCCCTGGCAAAATGATATTGTAAACCGTGGTCGTTAGGATTTTACTTGAAATTTAAATTTGTTGCTAAATCAATTAGAAGCATTTTGTATTAACTTTGTTGTAAGTTAACTATATCAAAAGTTTCATGTACCTCATTATATGCTAATAATTATTTCTTTTTTAATTGTGGTTCCAGTTGCAGTTTATTTTTGAAAACTTTTTGGCATTGTGGATCCTGGTGGACGAGGAAGACGTGGTTGGGGTGGTTTATACACTCAGTTGCGTGAAGTTGGCTTCGGATGATTCGGAAGAAGGAGCTCCAAACGTTAGCATTTTCGGTAACCCTTTCTTTCTTTCAACATTTCCTTCACTGATTTCCATTAAGACAGTACATTAAAATATATTATGGTTTTTTTGAATGGTTTCAACAACATATCAATTTCATGATAATAAAATTAGATTCTTCTATGTTTTAATCTTGTCAAGTAAATAATGTTGCCATATATAAAAAATATTTGTTTATTTATAATATTAATTCTGCGGATAAGAGGAAAATCCAGTTTAGTCCATTTCTAAATTGTCAGAAAAACTAGTTCCAATTTTTCTATTCCCATTTAGGCCTGTAGTAGAAATAAGATTCATTATCGTTTAATGATAAAAAGATGTTAGTTTTTATATAATCTGCCCTGACCATAATAAAATATAGGTGTAAGAGATTGCAAAAATGTCATTAACTCAATTGTCATGGAAAGTGGACTTAACTGGTTTTTCCTCTGAACCACAAAATTGTGGCAATCAAGTATAAAATATCAACCTGACAATATTTTTTATTTCTAAAAAATTTAATTCACTTCATCTAAATGGTATACACTGTTACTAACATTTATTTTCTTCTTAGTTATTTCATTCTGGTAAAGATTTTGACAAAACGCACAATGGGTTGCAAGAGTGTATTTAAAATGCATGTATTATAATAGTATATTATTGCCGAAGGCGCCACCGGCGCCGGAGGCTTATACGGTGTTTTATGTATCCCCGGAGGAGGATAATACGGCTATTATTACCCTGTAGTTCCATTATTCTCCGTTTCCAAGGTATATACAAACTGTTAAATTTTGACATTTTTAAACTCCTAATTAAGTCATAAATGTCATTACGAGTTTTCGACTCGCAATAATTTATTTCAAAAATTCACTGCCTTCAGTGTTGAATCGAAGTAATGGATTAAAACTGTTGATTTTTAATCTGTTTACAAACTGAAAAACGTGATTTAAATGACGCTGATGGAATCTGCTTGTATCATCCCCTTCTTGTTGGGATAATAAAAAATAAGAATGGAAATAATCAACAAAGAAATGTTATTTTATATTCGGTTGGTAATCCTTGAAAACTTGGCGCTATTTTTAATTTAATACTGAATACTGAAATTGTAAATAACGAGAAATGACATACTCAATATACAAAAAAAATTGTTTTTTGATTTTATTTATTTTTTCAAAAAAATTATGATTTTTATCCGCCCTGGTTATTTTTTTAATTTATAACATTGAATCTTCCACAGGTTCACTTTCTGCGGTATAAGGAATTGGGTCATCTGTAAAGATGTGAAGCTGTTTATCATTACCTACGTGACCAACCGAAGTTCGATACTGAGGGTTTGCAAGCCAGAAGGTCCACCTCTACGACAGTTATTACAATGCACTTTCCCAACGTGACAGGAGTACAGGTGTATCAGCAACCTCCACAGTTTCCGATAAGTCAGCAATGCCTTATTCGAGTGGCTTATATGGATTATTGCAGCAATTTCTGCGTGCAGCTAGATAGTGATTAGCAAGCTCTGAATCAGTTGGCAAATCACGTTGTAAAGAACGCTGTGAATGTACAGCATCAACGACTCCAGTGTGAATGTTTATTTTATGCAGCCCAAGTTTTTCCTTGTAAACTCTTTGGAGCAATGAGAGAAGACTGGACATTGGATGAGATGAGCGATTTCGTCAATAAAACACAATATTGGAATATTAACGTCAAATTCGTGCAGTTGAAGTAAAATATTTCTGTGGGCAATCGGAAAAACGACTTAACTCTACTTTTTAAAATTCTGAGAAAAACGTATTTTAAATTCAAAATTTCATTTCGATCGCCTATTTTTAAAGAGCAATTAATTTGATCAATAAAGTACTATTGTAAATCAAAATATAGGTTTAAAATTGTGTAAAATTTGCACAAACTAAATTTTCATGAGACATGGAGTTAAGTCGTGTTTCCTATGAGCCACAGATTTAACAGCAGCTGAATGAATGAATAGGAACTGGTTTACCAATCCATGAGTACAAAACCTCAGAATAAATATTGGACCCGCGAGTCACCAATGGCTGTTACACCAACCAGCAGTGGACAGATTTGTATTTCGACAAAGCCGATGTCCAGAAAGTTGTTATTACTTGTTACAAAAATCCCTGCAATTTTTACTATCAAAGGATCAGATGTGCTCAATTCAGCAGTATGATAGAAGACATGAAAAAGAAATATCGATCACGAGACCTTATTGTTGCACAGTTAAAGGTAAATTTAATAAAATGTTGCTGGCTTTCATCCATAATCTGGATGAGTGAGTTCACCATATTTATTGATGTCATGAATTTTATAGGCTGGTGCTGCGGTTGTTGCGATTTTTGAAGACGGTGGTGCTTTTTATGGAGCTCTTTATTCACTCTGGACCAGAAATATGCTTATTTACATGAGCAGGCCTTCAGGTGTACATTAAATGGAGTAAAATCTCTAGATGGAACAATTTGGAAGCAGTCAGCGGCCTTGGAGAATTTTTTTAACCAGGATGAATGGGATTGTACTATCCATGGTGTTTCTGATAGGAAATATCAAGTTTCCTTTCGTGGAAATGTCTGTTGTCAAAGGTAAAATATTAATCAGCTTGCATTTCAACTACATTTCATAATTGTTCAAAAAAAGATAATACAACATTTTTTGTTCTTCAGACATACTTTTATCATTACGCATTTACTTTTATAACATAATTTCCAAATTTAACAAATACTAACTTTCAATTTCATTCAAAAAAAATTTATCTAAACTACAACTTTATAATGATATTTTTTTTAACCGAATTTAAATCTGGTCTTCAAGATTTAAAAATGAATGATTCATTTACTGATTCTTGAAAGGTAATCAGTATAAATTGAACCGAATATTTGTGGACAACTGTAACAAATTTAATTCAATAAATATTATTTAAGCAATTTAAATATATAATTTTGCAAAAATCATTGTTTGCTTCATCAAAAAAAAAGGACAAGAAATATGCGAAAAACACTTTTTTGTTCCAAGTATTATTAATTTATAATTGAAATTTGGAGTGGATACTTCAAAAATAAATTATACAAATTTTACTGGTCAATATTATATTCTAATGTTTTATTTTTAATTGTTTTTTATCAATCATTTGTTTCAAGTTTTCTTTCTCTATATCCTTATTCTAATAATTTCATTGCACTTCATACCATTGACAGCTGTACATTGCAAACGAAAAATGGATCCTTACGGATACACACAAATCATTCTGAAGAGCCCCCCAGCCAAGCTGAGTCCAACTTTGTACATGTCTTATGACATAATTCAAGAAATGCGCAGAAGAGTGCACTTTTGGGTCGACTCGAAACTTTCCAGAAGTAGAGGATACAAAGCTTTCACCTACTGCCAAATTGCTTTATTCTTAGTGCGCAAATACCGCTACATTACAGGTGACTATAAATATAAATAAATAAATAATAAATTAATAAGTAAATAAATAAATAAATTAATTTTATAACAAATAAATTACTTCAATTTTTTAACAAATAAATTATTTTCATTTTATAACAAAGAATTACTTCCATTTTTTTAAAAATAAATTCAATTTTTTATCAATATATCTTATATCATTGAAATTCTTTAAAGTGCATTTATGTAAATAATATTTATTAATTATAATTTTTAATGTTAATAGGCACTCAAGTTCGTTATGTTTGGAGTACCCTGGTAAGGAAATTGGAAACTGAACTGGCTAAGTATGAGAGGAGCAAAGAATATCCCAGCTGGCAATTATTTGAAGAAATGATGTTCTTCTTCACGGAGGCCCAGAGTGAACGCTTCATGAAGATCGAATGAAGTGTTTCCAGTTGTGAATTCTTCTGTTTATTGTTCGATATAATGAAATTACACTTAAAAATGTTACATTGTTCAATATTGCCACGTGATGTATTAATAATTTCAATTATACAGTAAATGAAAAATAAGATTTCACTGCAGAATTTATTCTTGTGTTCTTAAAGTACAAAAGAATAACTCATCTTTTCATGTAAGTTATTCATAAATTTAATTCTCGAGGAGTCTAGAAACCTAATTTTTAAAAATTATGAAATAATGTCATAAAATTTCCATTTTTAAAGATTTTGTGTTTATTTATTTTTTTACAATAATGAATATTACAATATTGCAGTATTGCGTGCATCGATGAAACCTTCGAAAACTAGGGAAAATGTTTAAATAATTACTATATGTAATAGACTGTTCTTTCTCGTCATATCCAGCATATAAACAATGATTTTTTTTACTATTTAGTTCGAAATTTAACATGATAAATTATTAATATCAGTACCAAAACACAAATGATAAAAATAACATGAAAAATAACAAAACGTAACAAATGATAAAAATAAAACTGTCATGTATGAAAAAAAATCATGTTGTATCGTCAAGCTGTATAATTGAATCGCGAGCACAAAAGCATGAAATTAATTCATTGCTCATGTTATAAGCTGTCCAATCATTTTACTCAAAGCTGTCAACAGCTTCTAATATTTTCCTGCGCACTTTTCTTCTTTCGTCATTAGTCATTTCTTGCATTAAATTGTAAATGGTCATGCAAAAATGGTAATCTGCGTTCTCTTTTGGTTTCGATTCTCCTTCAAGTGCATTGCTTGCATCGACTGCTTTCCTTTTTGCATTATTACTGTCATAGAATGCAGAAATTTTAGTCAGACTGTCTTTCAAAGTATTTTTCAATTCAGTATCTAAATTCCCGGCATGCTTTTCTCTTTTTTTTATTTTTGTTACTGTACTTCCTGAAAAGGAATTGAAATTTTGACTATGATTTGAAGTGATTGGAGCTGTTTCAACTTTATCCGCTGTTTTCAGTGTCTCGTCAGGGTGAATGGCGTGCTTCTTCATTCTTTGCAAATATGAATTTATTTCGTTGTTTTGTTGAAAGGTCTCAAAATCTTCAAACGCATCCTCCAACACCTCATAAATATCAAACGCATCATCATTTTCATGGGAAACTTCTACAGAATCTCCATCCTCTTGCAACGCATTCACTGGAACAACTTCTTTCAACACATAATCTGCTGCTGCTGAGCAATTGCCAATGGTTCTGTGACACGTTTAAAAAATGTCCATGTATCAGTAATTACCCTAAAAACCATGGGTTGTGTAAAATTTACATAAAATTTACACAAAATACATTTTTCTGAAATATTTACATAAAGTTGTAAATATTTCAGAATTGTACGACCACTTGGAATTTACTTAAAGTTTACATAAACTTTATGCAAAATTTATGCAAATTTCACATAAATATTACACAAATTTTATGCATATTTTATCAGCAGTTTTATGTATCAAAATTTGCATAAATTTTGCGCAAAGTTTGTGTATATTTCCCGAAAAGTTTATGCAAACTTTAAGTAAATTCCAAGCAGTCGTACAATTGTGCAAAATTTATGTTAATTTTCCAGAAAAAAATATTGTGTGTAAATTTCATTTAAAGTTTACACAATCCATGGTTTTTAGGGTATGCCTTGTTCGTTCTGTATAAAAAATTTCTATCTAGCAAAAATTGAACACATGAGATCTTACATGAAATCTCAAGCAACATCTTTACAATAGGTTCTTCTAAACATTAATGGAAGTCATTTTAGTTGGGAAAATATTTTTACTATTGCACAATATTTTATTAACGTTCACATAAGACCCTATCCTGCACAAGATTCTGCTTGAGATCTCATGAGATGTAGTGTTCCATTTTTGCATATGATAAATTTTTGATAAGATTACGAAAACTATACAACTGAAATAAAACTGAATACATATGGTATTGTATGACACCAGAGGCTCTAAAAACAGTTTCAACTCCCAAGCGAAACAGGGAGAGATACTAAATTTAATTTCCAGAAAGGGAGTAAAATGCAAACTCCCATTGCGGGATGCATTTTCTTCCCTTGGGGAAATTAAATTTACCTTTTCTCCCTCTTTCTTTAGGGAGTTGAAACTGTGTTATTTAAATACACCGGTGACATGAAATATATTTATATTAGTATACCTCCTTTTATTAATATGTGGCAATAAGAATGTCATGCTAGATGCATAAAGAAATGGAATTTCCAATTGTAGCATTTCTTTTGTGCTACATCCAGAAGGAGGGGGTTTTTTCATTTTTTTGACAGCTCTTACGAATTGATCTCTAAGAGATTTCCACCTTGTCATGCAGTCCGTAGCTATATAATAATAAATTTATGATATTGCACATCCAAAGAAATTTTATGACTATTTTAAATATACCCTGACAGTTGGATTTATGTACATTTTGTGCTAAATAAATTTCAATAATGATTATAATAATGCATTATTTCGAAAAATAATGTACGTAAAATAACTTGTATTTTGGTACAAATTTAAACAACAATTTCACCTGATCTCCTTAATTCTGATCCTATTGCAATGAAGGTATTGTTTTTCAATAAAGTATCTTTATATTTCGGATCAGATATATCATAGATATAAGGATACTTTTCTACAAGCGCTATCAGTTTGCGATTAAATGCTTCTTGCACATCGCTGTAACTCATTTTGTGACAGCAATTTACAATGATTTTAATTTTAATATTTTATAATTCTCTTCTCTTAGATAGAAACTTTTTACCACGTCAAATGTCAATTGATTTGAATTAATCTGACGTTGGCGCTACGTCTGTGCGCAGCAACGCGCACGTCTGTCGCGCAACAACTCGCGCGTCTACGGCGTAACGTCAAGACGACAACGTCTATTGTGAATGACGCTTTAGACACTTCCTATATTTTATTTATTTTCTGGCTTATCTTTACCTGAGTTATTTATCATGGTTATGTTGATTTTGGATTATTAATAAACAGAAAAAAGCAAAACTTAAAAATCAAAATTTGGCTAACTAACGGCGACAGTAGTCTCGTTTTTCTTATAAAAAAAAATATACAGTCACAACATCGAGCGAAGTCGACTGCCAGTGTGTAGATTAAAATTCTAAATTTGGCTAACTAACGGCGACAGTAGTGTCGTTTTTCTAAAAAAAAAATATATATATAGCATTATGCGATGTCGGGCGCCATCGAGTATGTTTAAATTCAACATTTCTTAGTTATCTTTACCAGGGTTATTTTGTTTAGGGTTATTTTTTCATATGATATTTTTTCCATTGTCATTTTGTCCACTGGTTATTTTGTCCAATGGTTATTTTTTTATCGGTTATTTTTAACACGGACATTTTGTCCAATGGTTATTACGTCCGGAGGTTGTTTTGTCCTGGGTTATTTTTACGGGGTTATTTTGTCCGGGTTATTATGTCCAGGGATATTATATCCGGATACCGGTTATGGCCATGTCCAAAATCAATGTGTCGATGGAATGAAGATTCCAGCCTTTGCCATTTGGCACAAATAGCCTAAATAATACAAAAAAATTGTAAAATAATACGCAATTATTATACATTTTTTCGTTATAAAACACTTGTACTTATTATAATGGTCACTGCAGACAATTCAGAAACATATTATGGAAAATTTACGTATTTGCATACGTATGTGAAAAGTTTCTGAAAGATCAGCTGTTGGACAGCTTCAGTAAATTCAGCTGTTGTGAATTGAATTCACAGAATTTAGTTATTATTTAATGAGATAATTTTCTATATATAATGGCAAAAATAATTTATATGCCTGAAGACATAATTTTTTCTAACTCTTTCAGATCACCATCCAATAAAATTACGTTTAGTACATTTTGGTCTGTCAGACTAACAAATTTAAAAACGTGAAAATAAGCATACAGCTTTTGCTTTGAAGACAACAAAAAATTCCCAAATAAAGTTTGTCTTAAGAAGGCTCTAATACGTGTGGGGTAACTAGAAATTTCCAAAAAAGTATATAAAAAATTCTTGAAGGAACAAAATTCAAATCTCCCATTCTAAAAAAATTTACTTTTCATATATAATTTTGTAAAATGTTGTGTATAAAATTTTAAAATTATACTTATTAGTTGGAACACTTTAAAGAGCATATAGAGTGAAAACTGTCACTTCTAAAAAATTAAATTTGTTTTCATGACTCTATCTCACTAAAGCAATTGTTATAATAAAACATTCGAGGAGGATGGCTCGCGGCTTTATTAAAGCTGAAGGTTTAATCTATAGTTATATGGCGACAACTCAAAAGTTGATTATTTACATTGTCGCAAAAAAATGTATGGGTCCAAAAAACCCAGAGTGATCTGAAAGAGTAAATGTAAAATTTGGCCCATTAAGAAGGGGAGAGTGAAAGAAATTAATCTTAAAAATGGAAAGTCAATGCACTTACTTTTACATAGTGAAAATGACATCCCACAATTTGAACTCCTGGAAAACTATTTCTACAGCTATTGACCATCGCAATTTCAAAGTCGCTTGTGAAGCGGGCAATCTGCAATTGAGGATATTTATCTTTTAAAAACTGCCAAATTGCAGAATATAATTGTGTTGTGCGAGCATCCATGAGAACAAACAGTGCACAGATTACCTAAATAAATTTTTTTTAATCTTCAATTAATCTACAATTAATGAAATTATTGTTGTTCACTAT
Organism: Cremastobaeus sp. ZL-2020; assembly: GCA_022817545.1. Classification (NCBI taxonomy): domain Eukaryota; kingdom Metazoa; phylum Arthropoda; class Insecta; order Hymenoptera; family Scelionidae; genus Cremastobaeus; species Cremastobaeus sp. ZL-2020. The sequence continues at coordinate 2,025 of JABFPD010000345.1, read as the reverse complement.
CAAATAAAAATCATTTTACAAATTCTTGTCGGTCAGTTTGTCACCCTCTAGTGACTCGATACAATTCAATACAATTTTACTGACCAGAGGGGGCTCTGGTGTTGACTCTCATGGCAAGTTCGACAATTATTTGTGCATGACAAAACGTCATGTCACAGTGCATTTAAGGAAAAACCTGGCAATAATTTGTTTAACAATAAACATATGTAAGGAGTCAATGCTTCACTGCAAAAACAAATTTTTAAAATAAAACACGTTTGTTCTTACATTTGAAAAATTTTATCTATTAGTTTTAAAAAATTATAATAATCATTGCATTGCATGGGCGTCTTTCTAAAAAAACAGCATCAATTTTGTTCTACTGGCATTACGGTTTTATAAAGTTAAAATATCAAAATGCAATAACGCTATTTGAATTTTGAAAATATGAATTTTTATTCTAGTCCAGAGACCCCAAAAACTTTTGAGTACGATATTACACCACGAAACTTTCATTTTTCAATGAGCAAAATGCATGAAAGTCCCCTATTGGACAGTTTCGGTCAAAAAGTTAAAAAAGTAACTGATGGATCTATTCCCCTGCTGTAATGTCATTTCTAAAAAACAATCTGCAATTGTTTACAATTGGTCTAATGATTTATCTTGAAATTATTTATGAAAAAAATATACATAAGAATGTAAACAATAATCAAAAATGTAAACACCTGCTCCTTTTTGGAAATACCTCATGTCTCATATGTTACTAATAAATTTTTAATTATTAATATTTATCAATAAAAATGAATATATATGTTTCTATACTGTAAAAAAATGCACGGTTGTAAATACAGCATTTCAGTCATTAAAATTTGAGGTTAAAAAGATATATATTTCGTCGAATTGCTACGAAAAGATTACATGAGTAGTCTCACCATTGTGGTATATGCTTCCGTGAAACTACTTTGTATCCACGAATCTGACCAAAGTTGCAAAACAGTAACCTCATTGCTGGTTTTTATGATACATAAAAGTTTTGGCACATCGAAATTACTCCCCGTCAATGAGTAGCACCAAATGAACGCCGCGAAATTAATTTCGACTCTTTGAAACTTGAAATGAGTTTAACTTTTTTAAAAAAACTTGTCTGCACAAAAAAACAATAATCCGAGCAATTATGTCAATGATGGCGATGCATGAATGCGTGATGAGGTGAACGAAGTTTTCTAGAATATTCGTTATAAAGGTCGAATGCATTTGCCATAGCAATGCGATCAACCAAGATGAACAAAATGTTCTGCTTGGCAAGTTCCTATGTTGCCAACACGGCAACACACTGTTGTTGAGAAGCGAGCTGTTTTTCCCAGTTTTCGGAGCATGTAGGTGGCGCGGTAAACCGCAACAGTTTGATTCAAAAGTACGCCCGGCGCTTTTATCACGAATCAAATTCTGAATCAATTTTAATCGAACGTTTTTTTTACAGTGTGTGTAAAATTTTAATTTTTTTCATGTGAGAATAAATGACAAATATATTACACTAAAAAACAAGGCCGCGCAAATGCGTTCGCGTCAAGATCAAGGAAAAATGTTCTGCTTGGTAAGTTGCCAAGCCAACGCACTGTTGTTGCGTTGGCTTGGCAACGCAACACTGTTAAAAATTTTTACATTAAATTTAATGGAAAAGTACATAAATCTCATTTCCAGTACGTCCATTAAAATTAATGTACTAGGATCTGAATTTTCTAACTAGGATCTGAATTGATCTAAGTACAGTAAAATTACTGGAAGTACATTAAAATTAAAGTGCTGAGATTTTAATTTGCAAATCTATAGTCACAGTAAAATTACTGGAAATACATTAAAATTAATATACCAGGATCTGAATTTTCAGATCTAAGTACAGTAAAATTACTGGAAGTACATTAAAATTAAAGTGATGAGATTTTAATTTTGAAATCTATAGTCACAGTAAAATTACTGGAAATACATTAAAATTAATATACCAGGATCTGAATTTTCAGATCTAAGTACAGTAAAATTAGAAAAAAG